>BDMV01000007.1:45973961-46180305 GCA_008326285.1 Oryza officinalis
CCGACTCAGCTACTGATCTGATGTGAGTACACTTTTACTGTTCAAGTTGATTAGGCAAACAACCTAGTATGGTCACATCCCCACCAATGATGTAAACCATACACCTGCACACAGCAAACAACACACGATCTAACGGCTACCGATACTACTCTTCTGGGAAGGATTGGGTTTAGGTAAGCTCCAAGAAAACTTCGCTCGAACCTCGAGAGACGCTGACCCTGGACAGCTCGACTTGGCCTTCTGGCTTGAAGCTCGACTCTTGGCTTGTCTTTTGCGAAGCTATTGGTTTGCGCTCCAGGCTTAACAGCTAGAGAGTTGGAGAGGAAAGGAGAGAAATTTGATAAACCATTTTGCAAAGAACTCCTGAGGGAGAGAAGAGACATTTTCGCAGATAAGGTTTTCGCAAAAACTTGTCCTTAGGGGTTTGACCATTTGGCTTGACCTACAGTCAAGATGGCTCTGATACCAACTTGTCACGCCCGGAAATTTTCCCAAATTTCCAGACCATTTTGTGTATTAAGTCCCTGTCCAGGCATCAACCAGGGTACACAAAACGACAAATCAATAAACAGATCCAAACGTAAATAAAGCGATAAATACTTACAACAGAGGCACTTAGTCCTCACACCAAAAAGAAAACAGCAGCGGAAAGAGACGATCCTAGCGGGGCTTCAGCTCCACTCCACAGGCAAACTCAACTGGGGTCTGAGCCTTGGTCCTCTAACTTCATCTTCAACTCAGAAGTACTAAACTTCTGAAAAAGGGGAAAAATAGCAAGATTGAGTACAACCACCGTACTCAACAAGCCACACCAATGATGCAAACATGCACAGGGGAGTCAACTCTAGCTGTTAAGCCTGGAGCGCAAACCAATAGCTTCGCAAAAGACAAGCCAAGAGTCGAGCTTCAAGCCAGAAGGCCAAGTCGAGCTGTCCAGGGTCAGCGTCTCTCGAGGTTCGAGGACGAAGGCGACGACGAGGGCAGCAGCGATGACTCGGGGACGACAAAGACGAACGGGCAGCACTCGACGAACTTCGGGCTTGGCGAAGAGGCGGACGACGACGGGCTGCGCTTGGCCGAACGACGGTGAGGCCGGCGTGAAGCACGCCGCTGCGGTACCGACGGCGGTGGCGACGCAGCGGGTCGACATGCTAGCGAGGAGGATCGGTCGGCCAAATGTGGCAACGAACGACGACGGAACGTTTGCGACGCACGGCAAGACCGAGCGGTGGCCGAGGAAAAGAACGACGCCACGATGTCGGGCAGCACACCGGCAAAGGCGGTAAGGGCTGCCGGAGTATGAGGAGGACGACGGCGGTTGGAGACAGTGCAGCGGCTGCGGCACCATGGGTTGCCGGCGTCCACGGTGCTCCGGCTGACGTCGGACAAGACGAAGGCGAGGCCGGGAGAGATGGGAGCAGCTGCGATGTCGGGGGAGGCGACGGCACGGTCGGCGCTGCTCCGGCCAATGGGGAGGGGCAGCCGAAGTTGGCCGGCGTGGTGGAGAGAGGAAGCCGCATGGGGAGATGAAGAGAGAGCAACAAGGGCTCGGGAAATGCAAAGGAGAGGAAGGGGAGGAGGTTGTCGCGTCATTTATTGGCCGGAGGAGAAGAGGGGATGGCCGGGAAGTTGAGGGGATGGCCGAGGAGAGGAGGGGACAGCCGGGGAGGTCATTGGCCGGCCATCCATGGCAGCCATGCAAGGAGGATTAAATTCAGCGAATTAAGGATGAATTGGAAGGGGAAAAGGTGGGGGAATTGATGAGGGAGAGGAGAGGAACCCATTTTTGCACTTTAATTGGGGAGGAATCAACCGGGAAGGGAGATCAAGTGGAGGGGCGACGCTTCTGTTCATGGAGAGAGAGAGGAACAGGCGCTCTGGCTCGGCTGGAGGAGGAAGACAACGATGTCTTCCCTCCTAGGCTGGTTGGGCTGCGCGAGGAGGGCAGGCCGGTGGGGGGCGGCTGGGCCAAGGGAAGGGAGGGGACTTTGGGCCTAGGGGGAAAAAATGGCCCAAGAGGGAGGGAGAGAGGGAGGAGGAAACGGAGACTTTGGCGGCAGGCCGTGGGAGAGGAGGAGGACTTTGGGCCGAAAGTGGCCCAAAGAGAGGGAGAGAATTATTTTTAGGTTTTTCATTTAATTAAGTCTGAAATTGGTTATTGTTGCATTAAAATTATTTCTTGTGCTCTGAAAATTCACGTAAAAATTGAGGGACCAATTTAGGGCATGGAGAATTTAGGAAAAATACTCCAAGCCACTTTCGAATTTTTCTTGCTCGTATTTTAGTGTTTGCGATTTCTTTTCAAATTTTAATTAATTCTATTATTCCTTTTAACGAATGATTTTTAACTTGGGATGAATTTATCAGGACGTGACAGTACAGAGGCTGAGGAAGAAGGAGCAGGTCCAGGAGCAGCAAGCAACAACCGCCCATCGGTCCACCAGGACTAAAAAAGAGTGGAAGATAAAATCTACGGTGGTCAAGGCCGATGAAGGTACCTCGAAATTAGCACGAGCTCCAGAGTCTGCAAAAGGTAAAGGCGTAGCATCGGCTTCTGTTAACATGGTCTTTATATTGCCAGCAGAATACAGCGTGCAGACGGCCGATGAAGTAGTAGCCGACGATGAGCAGTCCTCGGCTAAGTTACCGCTGTCACCATACCAAGCCGTGTTCGACAAGCCGGCCGACACCAGCTACAGGCACCTCCGGCCGTTATACATCAAGGGCTTCGTCAATGGGCGGCCGATGACGAAGATGCTGGTCCACGGCGGCGCGGCAGTAAACTTAATGCCATATACAACTTTCAGGAAGCTTGGAAAAGTGTCTGAGGATCTCATCAAGACCAACATGGTGCTGAAAGACTTTGGTGGCAACGCATCCGAGGCGAAGGGAGTGCTAAACGTGGAGCTCACCGTGGGCAACAAGACGATACCCACCACTTTTTTCGTCTTTGATGGAAAGGGTTCCTACAGCCTGTTGTTGGGACGGGATTGGATCCACGTAAATTGTTGCGTCCCTTCAACAATGCACCAATGCCTTATACAATGGCAAGGGGACCAGGTCGAGATCATGCAGGCCGATCGGTCAGTACACGTGGCCAATGTCGATCTCGCAGTTTGGGAGATGGAGGGAATCGATTGCCTGTCCGGACGAGTCTGGGATGCCGATTTCCTCAAAGTAACTGATTGCGACATCGAAACAATTGAAGATCAAGACAAGCAGTTGCTTTAACGAAGATGTACCATCCACTGCCTAAGACGAGAAAGCAAGTCCCTACACAGATGATGCGGTGGATAAATTAGATGGAAAATTGGGACAAGGCTTTGCGTCGGCCGATCAGCTCAAAGAGGTTGATATAGGAATAGGTGACAGGCCTAGGCCGACGTATGTAAGTGCTAACCTGCCAAGGGAATATAAGAATAATTTGATAAATCTTTTGAAAGAATTTATAGACTGTTTTGCATGGGAATATCATGAGATGCCAGGCTTAAGCCGATCGATCGTAGGACATCGGCTACCTATCAAACCAGGCTATCGGCCATTTAAGCAGGCTCCTAGGAGATTTAAGGCCGATATGCACGAAGCTATCAAAGCAGAGATCACCAGGCTTTACGACGCCAATTTTATTAGACCCTGCCGATATGCGGACTGGGTTTCCAACATAGTTCCAGTGTTAAAGAAAAATGGCAAGCTTAGGGTGTGTATCGATTTCAGAGACTTGAATAAAGCAACGCCAAAAGATAAGTACCCTATGCCATTGGCCGATCTGTTGGTAGATGCCGCGTCTGGACACAAGATTATCAATTTCATGGATGGGAACGCAGGCTACAACCAAATCTTCATGGCCGAAGAAGATATTCACAAAACAGCCTTCAGGTGTCCGGGGGCAATCGGCCTATATGAGTGGGTTGTCATGACCTTCGGCTTGAAGAACGCTGGAGCTACTTATCATAGAGCTATGAATTATATTTTTCATGATCTCATCGGCTCACTGATTGAGGTTTACATCGATGACGTCGTCGTGAAGTCCAAAGAGTACGATATGCACTTGGCCGATTTACGTAAGGTACTAGAAAGAGCAAGAAAATATGGTTTAAAGATGAACCCTAACAAATGTGCCTTTGGCGTGTCGGCCGGTCAGTTTTTAGGTTTCTTGGTCCATGAAAGAGGAATTGAGATTACACAGAAAAACATTGATGCTATCAAAAATATCAAGCCTCCAACTAACAAGACCAAGTTACAATCTCTGCTCGGGAAGATCAACTTTGTCCGGCGCTTTATATCAAACCTATCAGGCAGGATAGAGCCATTCACTCCTTTGTTGAAAATAAAGGACGATCAAGAGTTTGTATGGGGTGATAAGCAACAAAAAGCGCTGGACAATATCGAGGAATATTTAACTTCCCCTCCAGTTTTGATCCCTTCGCAGAAAGGGGTTCCATTCAGGCTGTACCTATCGGCCGATGAGAAGTCTATCGGCTCGGTTTTAGTTCAAGACATTGATGGTAAAGAAAGGGCTATTTTTTATCTCAGTAGGAGGTTGTTAGATGCTGAAACAAGGTACACACCGGTGGAGAAACTATGTCTATGTTTATATTTTTCATGTACTAAGTTGAGGCATTATTTACTTTCCAATGAGTGTATTGTGGTAAGTAAGGCCGATGTGATGAAATACATGCTATCGGCCCCCGTTTTAAAAGGGAGAATTGGGAAGTGGATTTTTACCTTAACAGAGTTTGACCTCAGATATGAATCGGCCAAAGCAATTAAAGGACAAGCCCTGGCCGATTTCATTGTCCAACACAGAGACGATTCAATTGCATACGCAGACATTGTGTCATGGACACTGTATTTTGATGGATCTGTTTGCAGGCATGGATGCGGTATCGGCCTGGTCATAATATCCTCTCGGGGGGCAAGCTTCGAGTTCGCTTTTACTATCAAGCTTTATTATACTAACAATCAAGCAGAGTATGAAGCGGTGCTTAAAGGTTTGCAGTTATTACAAGAGGTTGAGGCCGATTCCGTAGAAATCATTGGTGATTCACAGCTGGTAATCAATCAACTTTCTGGGGAATATGAATGCAAGAATGATATTCTCAGAGTTTACAATGAGGAGTGCAAGGAGTTGCTACAGGTTTTCAAGATTGTGACGATGAGGCATATACCCAGAAAGCAGAATTTCGAGGCCAATGATTTAGCTCAGGGGGCATCAGGATACAGGCCGATGGCCAAAGATGTTCCAATTCAGATTGCTGCCGTGGATGCCGATGACTGGAGGTTTGCTATCATTGATTATTTGAAAAACCCTTCTCAATCGGCGTCGCGACAGATGAAATACAAAGTCTTGCATTATGTCTTGTTAGATGATGATCTATACAACAGGACGATTGATGGTGTCTTGCTCAAGTGCTTAGGTCTAGAGGAGGCCAAAATTGTTATGAGCGAGGTACATGAAGGGATTTGTGGAACCCATCAATCGACCCATAAAATGAGATGGCTTTTGAAGCGTGCTGGATATTTCTAGCCGACAATGCTAGAGGATTGTTTCAAGTATTATAAAGGATGTCAAGATTGCCAGAAATTTGGAGCAATCCAGAGAGCACCGGCATCGGCTATGCATCCAATCATAAAGCCGTGACCGTTTCGAGGATGGGGTATAGATATGATCGGTCAGATTAATCCACCATCGAGCAAAGGCCACAAGTATATTTTAGTGGCTACCGACTATTTCACAAAGTGGGTTGAGGCTATCCCTCTTAAGAAGGTTGATTCCAAGGATGCAATTCAGTTTGTCAAGGAGCATATTATATATCGGTTTGGGTTACCCCAAACTTTGACTACAGATCAGGGATCAATTTTCGTGTCCGATGAGTTTGTGCAGTTTGCTGACAGCATGGGCATCAAGCTACTAAATTCTTCTCCATATTATGCACAAGCTAATGGGCAGGCAGAAGCTTCTAATAAGACTTTAATTAAGTTGATCAAGAGAAAAATTGACGAACAGCCGAGACGGTGGCATACCACGCTGGCCGATTCCCTTTGGGCGTATCGGATGGCTTGTCATGGTGCAATTCAAGTGCCACCTTATCAGCTGGTTTATGGACATGAAGCTGTACTGCCATGGGAGACCAACATCGGCTCAAGAAGGATTGCTTTGCAAGACGACTTAATAGCCGATGAGTATCATAATCTTATGGTTGATGAGTTAGATGATTTGGCGCACGTCCGATTGCGGGCTTTGGAGAAAATAAAGCGAGATAAAGATCGAGTTGCTCGTCATTATAATAAGAAAGTTGTCGCCAAGTCATTTGAGGAAGGGGATCTTGTTTGAAAATTAAAAATGCCGATTGGTTCCAGAGATAATAAATTCGGCAAGTGATCACCTAATTGGGAAGGTTCTTTTCAGATTCATCGATGTGTTCCCCATAATGCTTATCTGCTCAAAGGATTAGATGGAGAAATTTATGGAAGAGCCCTTAACGGCAAATACTTAGAGAAATATCATCCCAGCGTCTCGATCGATTCATGATCGGCTTGCCAGCCGATTTATGATAATAGTCGATGTGGTACACATCGTCTTTAGATGGCCGATATGCATTATCGCCCTTAGTTCAAATTTTACAACATGCGCCCTCATCTTCCAAAATTTGAGGGGCATATATATATACAAGTGCGAAATTTTTCAAGATTTTTCTTTTTCTTCAAGATTCTTCAAGTTTGTCGGATTGATCTAGGTTTATGGACTTCAAAAATTTTTCAAGCTTGAACTTCTTCAGATTTATTCAGATCAAATTCGGCTGATTGGCTGATGAGATTTATGATAATCAAAGCAGAAGGTTATCTGTTTACAAGAAGGACACAACATATATTTCATCACCCTATAAAGTTTTCAATAGCTGCAATGGTCTTACGACGGATTTGGTCAATGTCTTCTATTACTTGGGCGTCATCGGCCGTCGACCCTAGGATTGGCTTCAAAGATTTGCTCAGGGTTGCAAGGTACTTGATCGATGCCTTCAGCTTCGCCGTTTGGTCTTTTATGGCCTTGGGTGATGCGGCTATTCCAGCTTGAACTTCTTGGATTTCTTTGCGGGTAGCTTCTAGCTTTAGTACCAAATCTGCTTCGAGACGGCGGAGTTCTTCAAGACTATTATTTAGGATAATCGGCTCAACAGCCAGCTCATCCAATCTAGTCTTGTCAGAATTGACTTGAGCTTTGCTGGCAGTTAAGGCCGATTCCAAGCTTTCACGTTCCCGCCTCTCTGCGATTCTTTCTTTCGCCTTGTGGAGCTTGAATCGGTATTGTTCCAAGAAGATGGCCGGTGTCAGGTTCTCCATCAGGTCTTCAGGCAGTTGGTCTTGAATTTCTTGTACCCTGATCCTGATGGGAGTGCAATCCTCCACCAAGAATTCCAGCGATGACTCCAGCCGATTGGCGATGTCGGACAGCCGGCTCTTCAGTTCGTCAGAGATCGACGCCTTGGCTGTCATGGGTGGCTCTTTGTCCTCGTTATCAAGGAATTGGCCGATATCAAAAGAAAACATATCGGCTAAGTTCTGTAAATATCAACATAGGGCATGGTCAGCCTAATCAGACAAGAAATCGGCAAAGGAATCAAAGTGACCTGGTTTACCCGTGATAGGGCATCAGTTGTGCTTGCATCGGCCTCCTTTTGTTGTCTTGAGACGGTGGGCGAGGGGGTTGGCCGATGTGGTGCAGGTGATGGAGCTCGCGGCTGAAGAAAGGCAGGAAAGAGGTAATCAAATCTATGCTACTAGAGGAATAATATAAAGATTAACTCTTACCGAAGCAATCGGAGAAGGTGGTGGAGAAGGAGACGGTGTTCTCAATCGGGCCTTGGCTCGTTCGCACCTTTGCAAGGTTGCCTTCTTAGTTCTTGCTAAAGGGGCCGATTGAGTTCGTTCCTTCAACAAAGACGATGCAAGAACCTGCAAGGGATTGAGGTGTAACATACCAACAGAAGGAGATTGCATAAATTCAAGAAAGGAAATGTGTTACCTTGCGGATTGCATGCCTGGTTTTCCTTGGCTGGGTGATGTCGGCTTGGTCATTGGCCGGTGGGATTGCGGTGGTCTTGGCCGATGGTTCCTTAGTAGTCTCAACCGATGGATTTTCTTCTTCAGGCGCATCGGCGGCAGCTGCAACGACCTCTTCCTCCATTACTTGGTCGTCCAGAAATTCTTCTATGGAGGGGTCTAATCGGACAGGATCAGCTTGGTCGGCAACCTTGGACTTTTTCACAGGTTTTTGGGGTTTGTCCCTTGCCGGCGCCTTCCTTTTGGTGGTTTCTTTAGCTATCGGCCCTTGGAGCAGCGATGAGACCTTTGGGGCAGTAAGGCCGATAGTCGATTCCAGAACAGAATTGCCCGATGGAGCCAGGACCATTGCATATGATATCTTCTGTCCACTATTGCTCACAGATGGAATCAGGCCGTCAGGGACTTGAGGGCTGATATCCTGGATAAGCTCTGTTAGATGAAATCTGGCCGATTGGTGAAAGATATGAGCAGCTCATTCTTGCCACCATGCTTGGAAGCTGATATGGATGAAGGCGCTCAGATGCAATCGGTCACAGTCACCCAGGTTTGGGATTTCAATCTCCAGTGCTTTACTCATGATCAGCGCTGATGAGACCGTGCCCCTGCTCTCTAGGAGTTTATGGAAGTATAAGTTGATGGGGAGTTGTCCAAGCCCGCACTGTCTAGCAGCCACCATGGGATTGTAAAATTCATAGGACAGGCTGGTGCTTCTTCCTTGGAATATGTCTACTGGGAGCAGGCATGGGGTGATGCCGATCATAAATGATTCCCGTGACTCCATGTCATCATTCACCAGGTCCAAGTGAAGATCGTCAGGGAGTTCAAAATCCTGGTCTGAGGTGTAGATGAACATGTCCATCTTAATTGATGAGGGGCCGGTATAGAATCGGATGAACCATGTGGACATGTCTTCGGCCAATTGATCTGCTCCAGGATAGACAGAGGCTGCTTCTCCAAAAGACATGCACCTTCTGGTTCTGGGATCTTCGTGATCGGCGTACTTCGATGGGAAGCAGGAGTCCGATAGTGGAGGCCGATCGACTATGGTGTCAGGATAGTTAACCAAAGTTGGATAAACCACCATGGTCCTCCATGCGCCACAGTTTGCTTCAGCATCAGATCTTGAGTGGCAGTATGAAGTAGCCGATAGACAGCTCCCAGGAGATATCGGCCAAGGGGGATTTGTTTCTTATCAACCAGAGCTTGAGCCAAGTGTTGGCAATTTAGAGTGGGGCCGCAGGTTGATCCACAGAAAACAAATATTTCCAACCATAGTGTCAGGAAGGCCACGTGTTCCTTCTATGAGACTGATCCTTGTTCCATATGCTCAGAAATGTACCCAGACCAGCCTCCAATCTTCTTGGTTTTCAACTTATGGCTACTGTTTGTTAGGAGACTGAAGGGGTTGATCTCAGATTGGATGTCTAGTCCTGTCAGCAGCTTGACGTCAATCAGCGTTGGGGTCATCGGACCTTGCCGGAATAGGAAAGCGTTCAAGGTGCTAGACCAGAAATAGGTGGCCGCTGACATAAGTGGTTCATTTTTCTTGGTATCGGCCAGGGACAGAGTGATGTATTGGCCGATTCCTATTTCGTCCCAGTGAACCTGCTTGGTTGTAGCAATCCTCTTAGGCCAGGTTCTATAGCCATTGAGTTTTGACGGCCAGGATCTAAAGGTGTGCTTCCAAGAAGAAACATTGGGCTTGGCTTGTTTAAAAGGAACTTTGTTTGTTTCTGCGTTTATCAGCCAGGTTGGGTCGTAGTTGCCCATGGGGCCTAGAAGGAACCGGTGGGATTTGTCGTTGGTAGGGATTAAGATTTGATTTTTGAAGACCTACGGCATATGAACAGTGATATAAGGTAATGACCCAGGGGGCAAAAGCAGAAACCCTAGTTTGAAGAAATCGGCGAGAAAATGAAAATGTGGATTCAGAAAGGATTGACTCACCACGGGGATCTCAGAAGCGTAGAACGGCACGAAAGCCATTGTTGCTGTTGAGGAGGTCGCTGTTGAAGGGGTTGGTACCAGAGAGACGCCGAGGAGTCGCCGGAATCGCGAGGCGCAAGAGGCTGGACGAGGAATTGCGCAAGGAAATCGGCGGCGAGGAGTTATGAGCCTGGATCTGCGCGGTTTTCAGACAAACCCTAGCAAAGAAGTCGATGGGTTCTTCGGAGCTAATTTCGCCACATTATATAATGAAGCAGAATTGGGGGGCATGTGTTAACAGCAGATTTTCGTAATCGGCCCGGAGAGGGAAGAGGAAACCGACGCGGAGAGAAGGGCTGAATTGGAGTCGGACCAAGTCTCGTATCGGACTCGGTAAGCGTATCGGACTAGGAGAGGCGCTACCAGGAAGAGCGTATCGGACGATACGGATTCAATATGGTCATCGGTCGAAAGAGGCTGGAAGTTGACAGAGTCAGCGTGGGCTTGGTTTGGGTTCAAGATAAGCTTCAAGGAAGTTGCCAAATAGAGATAAGGCTCGGTTTTAGGCAATTGTATCTTGTAAATCAAGTAGGTTTAGATCTAATCTTTGGCAAGAGTCTGCCGCAAAGACTTGTTTGTTAATTAGAGATAAGATCGTGTCCTACAAGGACCATGTTGTAATCTCGGGTATAAATATCCCGGTAGTATGTACATAGAAACTCTCTCACAACTCAATACAACAATCAGTTTGTTTCAATCTACTTTTGATGCATCGCCAACCCTCGCAAGAGGTTAACTCCAGCGAGTTCTTGCTTCCCAGAGCAGAGGTAAGAACTCGTGCCCGACGATCTACATCGTCGGGGCTAGCGTGTCGCTTTAGACACGTTAAGCCTCGATGATGTGATCGTCGTTTATCATGTTTTGAATAATCTTGACAAGTGTCCTAATTATGTTCCGCCAGTGATTTACTCATTTTAGGGTTTATTGCCGACGGTGGTTTAATTACTATGCTTGGTTAGATCTTTCAATGCATCTACCATCCCCAAAAGCAATCGGCGACTTGATTTTCTTTGTGTTAAGTCTCAATTCACACTTTGAGTTGTTTCGACCTTAGTCCTGTTTTGAGATTTAACTCGAAGCATGTTTTCGATTGTAATTAAGGATAACACTGGGGTTTCAGCCAGTCTTACCTGATACATATGATTATCCTAAGATTTTTATGTGTGTCTGCCATCTACATGAATGGATTGATGAATATAAATATATTTGTTATAGATTACTCTTTAGGGTTTATCTGTGATCAGTATGTTTATATTGGTTGGTTAGTTTATATAGATTCACATTAAAGTACTAGCTAGTGTAGTTATCTTTATTATCCCTTATCGGCCGATGCCATTAATTGACATCAGTATGTTGATGAAGGTTGATAAGATTAGATTCAAGCTTTAATCTCGTTTTATCACGAGTAAGCCGATATAGCTTTGCCCTATCGGCTGGGCCACGACAATGCGACATCGGCCTATCGGCCGATCAGTCATTGTTTTCTGACATGGTTTACTAGTTTATCTTATTGATTGCAGATCAAATCAACTGACATGCCCTACACACACCTAGTCAAGCCTTTGGACCTACACTGGAGTAAAGCAAACCTTTCAGGCCGCCGTGGAAACGTGGAACCTGTTTGGTTGCAAGGCGGGTCTAAATTCTGCGCCAACAGAAACATAAAATTATTTTTGGACGTATGGAATAAGTAATATTTTGACTAAGCTTACTAATGAATGTATAAGTTATTTTTTATTACAAGAATTGATCACTACAGTTATACTCAAAAATAGTTTTTTTTCAAAGAAACTTGGTGGGACAAAATGTTTGTGCGAAATTAAAATAATTTATGTTGCCTGATTAAATGTAAAAAAATGTTTCCCCACGTAAAAAATAAATGGAATATTGTTTCGTTAAAATATTATACTCAATAAATTTTTTTACGTGGATCCATATTTATTCCTTCGATATCTCAAAACAACGTATTTTTAGGAGACTTAACTTCCGGTTGAAAAAAAATGAGATGCTAACTCTCACCTGAAAGTAATTTTTTCACTCACAGAAACACTGAACCCAGGCATTATGGGAAGTGCCAAACAGATGCTAGTAACTTTTTCACTCATGATATATATGCTCAGTAATTTTTTCACTCACCAAGTTGCACTAGGGGATTTGAGCACGGGGATGATTTTCTTCCTTGAGTAATTTTTTAACTACTATACGGGGTGAGAAGGTGGACGCCGGAGGTAGCGAAATTTATTGTGAGTCGTGCCATTATGATGCGTAGCACGCACCCTCTAGCGCTACCGTATATGTATATATGTGTGTGTGTGTATATATATGCGCGCGCTATTGTTAACGACGGATTTTGGTAATCGACTCGGAAAGGAAAGAGGAAACCGAAGCAGAGAGGAAGGATTGAGTTGGAGTCGGACCAGGTTTCGTATCGGACCCGGTAACCGTATCGGACTGGGGAGGTGTTGCTATAAAGAGCGTATCGGCCGATACGGATTTGGTTTGGTCGTGGGCCGATGCGGGTTGTGAGTTGACAGTGTCAACGTGGGCTTGGTCTGGGCTCGAAGTAAGCTTCAAGGAAGTTGCCAAATAGAGATAAAGCTCGGTTTTAGGCAATTGTATCTTGTAAATTAAGTAGTGTAGATCTAATCTGTGGCTTAAGTCTGCCGCAAGGACTTGTTTGTTAGTTGTAGATAAGATCGTGCCCTACAAGGGTTCTGTTGTAACCTCGGGTATAAATATCCCGATAGTTTGTACATGTAAACTCTCTCGATCTCAATCAATCACACAAAAACCAGTTCAATCTACTTTCGGCGCATCGCCAACCCTCGCAAGAGGTTAACTCCCGGCGAGTTCTTGCTTCTCTAGAGCAGAGGTAAGAACTCGTCCCCGACGATCTGCATCGTTGGGGCTAGCGTGTCGCTTTAGGCACGTTAAGCCCTAGCGATGTGATCGTCGTTTATCGTGTGTTAGCTAATCTTGATGCGGTTTTCTAATTCTGTCTTGCCAGCGGCTAACTCGTTTTAGGGTTTACTGCCGACGATGATCGAATTGGTTTGCTCGTTTAGATTATGTAAGGCATTTACCATCCCCAAAAGCGATCGAAGACTTGATTTTCTCTATGTTAAATCTCGATCTACACTTTGAGTTGCTATCGACCTTAGTCGTGTTTCGAGGTTTAACCTAAAGCCTGTTTTTGATCGTAATTAAGGATAGCGCCGGGGTTTCAGCCGGTCTTACCTAATGCATGTGATTATTTTATGTTCTTGCATGTGTTTGCCACTTACGCAGGCGGATTGGTGAATATAAATACATTGATTACAGGGTATTCTCAGGATCTCTCTGTGGTTGGTATATTTATATTGGCCGATTGGCTTGTATAAGTTTGCACTAGAGTATTAGCCAGTGTATTTATCTTCATGCTATCCTCATCGGCCGGTTCCAGTAATTTGCTATAAACATGATAACATGGGCCGATGAGATTAGATCTATTTTATTAGTTCTATCTTATTATTACATCAAGTAAGCCGATATAGGTTTGCCCTATCGGCCAGGCCTTCACGATGCAACATCGGCCTATCGGCCGATCGGCCATCGGTTCTCACATGGTTTACTTGTTTAATCTTGTTGATTGCAGATCAAATCAACTGGCACGCTCTACTTACGACTAGGCAAGCCATTTGGACCTGCACTGGAGTTAAGCAGATCTCCCAGGCCGCCGTGGTAACGCGGAACCCGTTTGGTTGCTGGACGGGTCGAAATTCTGCGCCAACAGCTATACTATTAATATATAGCCCACCTCTTAGGACATACACAATGTGATAATAGTAGAGAGTCATAAATCTCATATGGTTTTATTTATACATCGTGGATATGGTTTTTATAATGGTCCGTAGCTTAAGCTATCCATATGGATATCGGTAGCCATAAGAAATAAAATAATAATATGTCACTTCTCTCCTTACTTTCTTTCTCTATGCATATGAGATATCTAAAATATTGTTTTTATTATTTGATGGAATCACTTATAGTCCTCTTCTAGACTTAACTTTAGAGCAAATTTAATAATATAGTCAACCACTAACTCTCAAAACTGACACATCATTTACAAAACTAATAGCCTACACATACAAGAGTTAGTTGTATATATACCGCATCATTAATATCTAAACCACATATCTCTCGTACATAGTTTATTGAAGCTTATACTACAGCTGGCCACAAAACTGTAGCCCGTTTTTTTCTCTCTCTTCTTCACATAAGCACAAATGTGATGTGACATCTTGTACAGCCCGCTTACGTTACCTTATTATTATTATGCTCATGATCCCATCTATAATGACTAGGTTAGCAATGTACATTGTGCATGCCCTCATACACACATTGGAGACCGTGTTGCAGCTACAATCTATAGACATCTTTTCTTTTCTTTTCTCTCCTCTCCTCTCTCCTTTACCTAAGCACAAATCTGATGTGATACTTTAAAATCCTGCTTACATCATTTATTGTTCTCGCTCTAAGAGCAAGTTTAATAATATATCCAACATACATCATTTATAACCAATCTAATAACCCACACATACAATAGTTAGTTATAGATATATATACTATACCATTAATATCTAGCACACTTCTTTCACACATAGTTTGTTGGAGCGTGTGCTATAGCTGGTTATAAATATGTAACCCATTTTTCTTCTTTCTCCTCCCCTTAAGCATACAAATATGATGTGGTAACTTGTATAGTCCGTTTACATCACTTTATTACACTTGCTCCAATTGAAAAGGAGATGAGAGGAGAAGCAGAGAAGAAAAACATGCTACAGACACTAGCTGCAGTACGGGATTTAATAAACTATATGTGAAAGAGGTGGACTACATACATTTGTTGTATAGGTATGATTAGATTGGTTAAAGATAATATGTTTATTTTTATAACTAGTAATTGATCGTATTATTAAACTTAGCTCTCTTTCCGTCATGCCGATTCGTCAATCGACACTCGAATTCTTATGTTTGGAAATATGCTGGATTGTTTGCTTTCTTCGGAAATGACAACGTATATTCGGATTATCCCTTTACCCTCATCTCGCACTTTGAGGCTCCGTTCTTTTTCATTATTGTGGGATTAATTGTATATTATTGGTGTTACGTTTTCAAACCTACGATTTCTGAAAAGAAAAACACAATTACATCAGCATTTGCTTAAACCATATATTCTAAGCTATATATTAGATTTATAATATATAATGTTTAATTAGTCCCCATAAATGAATCTATCATCGATGAGTCTTTATCCCTATATCATATTAGAGAAAATCAGCTCTATACCTGAGGTTGCACGTAGTGGTTCAATGATTTATTACTGACATTGTCCATCTATAATATGTCACTTAGGTTGCATTCTAATCTGCTATTCGGAGATCTATTTTCTCATTCATAAAAAGCACACCTTCTAAACGGCTAAACTGTGCATCTTTTGTAGAACCTTTATATATCAAAGTTTGTTCAAAAGAATAAGTCTATTTTTCAAGTTTAAATTAATCACCCGTTTTATTTTGTGTATAGGTGATAAGCTCCGCCTAACCACCATCTCAAACAAGCCTTAGTTTATCAAAATGTTTCTGTACTGTATCATTGGAACAGGTTTTTTAGAAATGCCCAAAATACCCTTACATACGTATAAAGTTGATAATTAATTTATCATATTATAAGATTTAGAAAATTACAAAAAATTTTGTGTTGCCTCCTTATACCGCATAGAAGTTTGAGTATAAGTTTTAAGGTTTTTCGATCACTATTATATATATATATATATATATATATATATATATATATATGTTATATGTTATATAGAGTATTTTTTTTGTTGTTATTTTTAATGTAGATCATCCACTTATATGTCATGCAAAGAGACTACACAATAATGCCCATAATCTTTTGAAACTTCTAGCCGGTCAATCAATTACTCATAATACATATGTAAGGGCATTTTGGGAAATTTTAAAAAGCTGTATGGTTGAATAGCTAGCATATTGTAGAAGGAATTCACGGACTTAGTGGTATAATATAGAAAGAAATAAAATCGAGGCAAATTGTTGAACTAGTGAAAACTCGATGGCATGGAATAGATTCTCTCTTCATAATAAAAGGCACTCCAACAACAATTCCCACACTTTTGTTCACCGTGAATAACTCTTGGCGTCAAAATGGACGCATTCATTAACATATATGACTATTTACATTACATAAATTAGGTTGCATTAAATTGAGATGTTGGCTGAGCTTATCAACAAAAAAAATAAATCATTAACACATGATTAATTAAATATTAACTATTTAAGTTTGAAAAAAATATTTGATTTTAAAAGAAACTTTGGTATATAAAGTTTTTTTTATGAAAAAACATTATTTTGTAATACAGAAAGCGTACAAAAACTAAGGAGTAGTTAAGCCCATGAGCTGAATCAAATAGGCCCTTACACCCCTTCTTGTACTATAATCTAATTATGATACATCACGAAGTTAGCGCAGCACATGCTTACTCAGTTATTCTTGTTAAGTCGATTTGTGGGACAGGTTACAGTCTCAAACTGGACACATTATGCGTTCTCTCACCACCAACATTATTGGTAATCGTCATGGCACAAACAAGAGCACTGTATACATATGCATGTACTCCCTTTTGTTTTAAAATATAAGTATTCAGAAAGAAAAACTAAGGTAGAGAGAAAAGATTCTCTTTTAATCTATGTAGTAGTCAAATTTTATATTTTAAATAGCTTACATTCCCTTCTCAAACATCTCATTTAGGGATAACAACAGAGCGGGTTGGGAGCAAGTTGGGAAGTAATGACCCCACCACCAGTCCCCATTTGGCTCACCCGCTCCCGGCCCCGAAGCACACATCGGGAAAAATAGGTCCCCGGAACTCGGTCGGGGACCCTGGTAAAGAAGGGGACGGGGGCAGGCATGTAGGGAAATGAGGTCGGAGCTCACCGACAGCAAGCAGGGAGCATGAGGCGGTGGTAGGTCGACATGTCGAGAGGAGAAACAGATGCATCCGAGCATAACAGAGCTATGAGGCGAAGGGAAGAAAGCTCAACAGAGGCAAGCGAGCTAGCTGTCAGTGTTATGGATAAGGCATACCCAATGATTTTGGATTGAGCTCGACGGGACCCACTATATACAGAAGGTGTTCCGCATAAGGAAGGATAAACAGAGTTCAAGTTGGAAACTACAAGGACTACTCGGATCGTATCCATATTTGTCTCCCTAATTCTACTTGGACAAAGAGACATCTGTAAGTATAAATACAAGACCCCCTAGGAGGAGAGGAGACACGAAAATAAATATCAAGACGCACCAACATAAAGGACAAGCCTAGATAGACCTAATTTGGAGTCACATAGGCCGACATGAGGGATCTAGGGCTATTCTCCAAATTTCGCCGAGATCGTATTTGAGGAAGAAGATTACTTTGTTGTCGACTATGTGTGGTTCTCCCAAATATTGTACTTGTGTGATTCTGATATATAAGAGCGACACCGACTTCGGCCAAAGGAGTAGGGCTATTACCTGTTAGTTAAGGGGCTCGAACTTGTATAAAAATCCCTGTCTCCCGTCTTTTTTATCTCAATCTTGCATATACCTTGGTTCCCACGATCCCCATACTCTACAAATACCGTAGTCGCAATCTATTCCGTCGACATTGGCGTGCCAGGTAGGGGGTTTTGGTGCTAAAAGGTTTTGACGAGATGGATTCAAAGAGATGGATTCTCCGACTACAAACTACTCGATGACTTCGGCTTTAGAGAGATACGATTCAACCGAAGTGTGTTCTCTGACGGATCGAGACCCTCGTCATCTCAAGCTTCGTCAAGTCACTGCCGCTATGGAGTTTTCGACAAGGGATACTTCAACGATTTTGGTCCCGGGAGATCTGACTCGACTAGAATACGTTCCCCTACCAGATTAGAATCATCGTCGCTAACAATTCGATCTATCAAAATCGACCAAGTTTCAAAGACAACGTCACCGCAAAAAACAACAGTTTGATACCGTCAACCACGAGGCTTCAATCCGGTTCGACTACTTTCGATTGGTTAACATCGCTAAACAAAATAATTAGTATATTAATTTTTTAAATCAATCTACTGATTTCGTAGATTTTTTAAATCAATCTACTGATTTTTTAAATCAATCTACCGAGTTGGTACCATATAATGCTGTTTAATCCTATACGGTAAATAGAAATGATTTTGCACTCTTTTCAGTTGTATTCTACCAGAGTTGCCCTTGGACCTGGAAAGGTTGTTCTTTTTTTTTTGTCCATTGAACCGAACTTGTTATTTTCGCGGTCTTCTTCCTCTCTTGGCCGAGGCAGCGAGCCGCGTTCATGCTGACACCGCCCCACCTCACCGCCACCATGGCAAGCCCGTGGATGGAAGGGATAGATGGGGACGAAAGATCCGGACACCTTCTTCGAAGACCCAAAAGAAAAAAAAAATCCTTCAACGTCAAGGCAACAGAAATGGGGAGGAATCAACCATCATCACCGACACAGGAAATATAGGAGCAACATCAAATTGATTGAGGAAACGACGAGACGACGACGAACATGAGTGGTGAACAAGGAGGCAGAGGCGACAAGCGGCTCAGCGGAGAGTGATGCAAGGATTCCTTATCGTCCCCGCCGTCCAAGCGCCAAACCCGACCGCCCAAGACAACCTGCCGCCCCGACACATCGGGCCACTCACCCGTGCCGCCCGCTAGTCGCTGCTCAACCCCGCGCCGGAGGATGCATCCCAACTTGACGATTGGGGAGCATGAGCCGCCTCCACGGCACAGTGGGCTTCGGTAGCGGTTGAGGCGGGGTGCCGATGCGGCTGCGGTATAGCGGGATGCGGTGCGCTAGCGGGCCAAGCGCTCCTACCTCAGCTTGCTAGGGAAATGATGATGAGATGAATGGTTTTGGAAAAGAGAAAAAAATGTGGAGTCAGGGGTATTTTGGTCGCTTCAAGTGAGAAATAGAGCTAAAATTATATGCAAATACCGAAAAGGATGAAAATGACATTGCATAGAACACCCTCCGATTGACCGTGACATTTTAGCGAAGTTGATGATGCATTCCAGCGAATCTACTCTTTTACGACGGTACATACGCAATTTTCTCATCTAAGGAGTATCTCCGACTAAGTAATCTCATCTCTGTTTGCAAACTTATTCTGAAAGTTCCAAATGGAACTTAACATTTGTTTTTACCGTTCAAATCCTCCGAAAATCCCCAGTATTTCGTTGTCCCACTCAATTTAAACGTGCAGGCCGTCGTCTTGTCCGCGGGGAGCTTGTTCAAGCGGACATCCCTCCACGTCCTCACCTCCTACTCCAGGAAAAGAAAACCAACCCCCTTCTGTAGTACTAACTCCTGGTGTATACTCCTATTCACTGCCTGGTGGGGCCCCACTGCTACTGGCCCCACTCCCGCCGCAGGCTCGCCGCAAACCCACACCCACCACAGCCGCGCGCCGCGGCGTCACCTCCTCCTTCCTCCCTGCTTTAAAAGGCGCCGCGAGCGAGCGAGCTTGCTTGCTTCACGGCGGCATCAGCGACGGCGGCGGAAGCAGCAGTAGGTGAGGTCGTCTTCTTCCTCCAGGCTCCAGCCACGCAGGCGGGCGCGTCGCGTCCAGCGCGGCAGGGCCAGTAGGCCGACCTGCCCCCGCTCTCCATTATTTATACCATTTCCGCGTCCCCCCACCTCCTCCGCTTTCCCAATCGAGGCGAGCACCGCAATTGCAGGGTTGCGGAGGCCGAATAAAAAAGTTGGCCTCTCCCCGCAAAAGTAAAAAACCAAAACAACCATCCACCAGCGCATCGCGGCACCGCGAGCGAGCGAGCGGAGGGAGGGAAGGAGGGAGGTGGGGGGTGGAGGAGCAAAAGTTCGATAAAAGGAGAGGAGGAGACGAAGCGTCCAAGCCCAAGTAACATCCCCCCACCCCAACCTCCGCCTCCTCCTCCTCCTCTCATGCCCGCATCGAGATCTTAGCCGCGCCGGAGATCGAGAGGGAGGAGCGCCGACGCGGCCCCCCCGATCCCTCCTCCTTGCCGCCGCCGCCGTCGGAGCAGCAGCCGACGACGACGACAACGACGACCACCGCAGCAGCCGATCGGTAAGTGATCCGATCCGCCTGCGTGCCCGGGCCCCGGGTCCGATCGGTGGCGGATCGCGGCCGGATCTGGTACGGATCGCGGCGAGGGGCGGCCGGATCTGGTACGGATCTCGCGTAATTCTGAGGAGGGGAAGGTGGGGGGGGGGGGGGGGCGCTTGGCGTTTTGCTACGTGGGTTGTGCCGGGGTGCGGCCCCCGATCGCGGCGTTGCTTTCAGCTCGGATCTAGCTGATGTGCGTCCTGCGCGCGCGGGCGCATGCGTTTTTGTGGTGGCGTTGTGGATAAGTCGGGGTTTTGTCCGCATTTGCTATGGCTGGCTGGTATCAATTGGGCTCGCGTTTGTGGATTGCAGGGGGAGGAGGGGAGGGGAGGACGCGATGGAGCCGGACTCCGGGAAGCTCTTCGTCGGCGGCATCTCGTGGGAGACGGACGAGGATCGCCTCCGCGAGTACTTCGGCCGGTTCGGGGAGGTCACCGAGGCCGTCATCATGCGGGACCGCAACACCGGCCGCGCCCGTGGGTTCGGCTTCGTGGTCTTCACCGACCCAGGCGTCGCCGAGCGGGTCACCATGGATAAGCACATGATCGACGGGCGCATGGTAAATCATGTGGTGACCCCCCTTGCTCTTTCCTCTTCTAGTGAAGTATTGTGCATTTCGGTGGCAATTCTGTCCTAGTGCGGCTGTTCATTGTCTGAGCTCAATTGTGCATACCGATTCAGGTGGAAGCGAAGAAAGCTGTTCCCAGGGACGACCAGAGCATCACCAGCAAGAACAATGGCAGCAGCATAGGGTCACCTGGACCAGGCCGTACTAGGAAGATCTTTGTTGGAGGCTTGGCCTCTAATGTTACTGAGGTTGAATTCAGAAGGTATTTTGAGCAATTCGGCGTGATTACAGATGTGGTTGTCATGTACGACCACAACACGCAGAGGCCTAGGGGCTTTGGATTCATCACCTATGATTCAGAAGATGCAGTGGACAAGGCACTGCACAAGAACTTCCATGAGCTGAATGGTAAGATGGTTGAGGTCAAGAGAGCTGTTCCAAAGGAGCAATCACCTGGACCTGCTGCACGTTCACCTGCGGGAGGGCAGAACTATGCTATGAGCAGGGTCCATAGCTTCTTGAATGGTTTCAACCAGGGTTATAACCCAAACCCTATTGGAGGCTATGGCATGAGGGTTGATGGAAGGTATGGTCTGCTTACAGGCGCACGAAACGGATTCTCTTCATTTGCCCCAGGTTATGGAATGGGCATGAATTCTGAATCTGGGATGAATGCGAATTTTGGCGCCAATTCTAGTTTTGTCAATAACTCCAATGGGCGGCAGATAGGTTCATTCTACAATGGTAGTTCAAACAGATTAGGTAGTCCTATTGGTTATGTTGGTCTTAATGATGATTCAGGATCACTATTAAGTTCAATGTCAAGGAATGTTTGGGGTAATGGAAATCTGAACTACCCTAACAACCCCACAAACATGAGTTCTTTTGCACCATCTGGAACTGGAGGTCAAATGGGTATTACTGGTGACGGTATTAATTGGGGAGGGCCTACTCCTGGCCATGGAATGGGCAACATTTCAAGCCTTGGGCTGGCTAACCTTGGCCGTGGAGCTGGAGACAGTTTTGGCTTGCCTTCTGGCAGCTATGGAAGGAGCAATGCAACTGGTACCATTGGTGAACCCTTTTCTGCACCACCCAATGCATATGAAGTGAACAATGCAGATACATATGGCAGCAGCTCCATTTATGGAGACTCAACTTGGAGGTTCACGTCATCTGAGATTGATATGCCTCCTTTTGGTAATGACCTTGGAAATGTTGATCCAGACATCAAATCAAACATACCAGCAAGTTACATGGGCAACTATACTGTTAATAATAATCAGACAAGCAGAGGTCAGTAATCACTTCAACATTTTGCTATGAGCTAAACATATATTCCCTGTTTATTTATAACCAAATCAATGCTTTCTCACTTAGTTAGCCATTAATGAAGCAAATAAATCATATACTCCCCTCCGATTCTGAATGTAGGTTGTTTTAGAGTTGTGCACAGGAATTAGAAAGTGTTAAAGTGACCTTGTTGCCCTATTGTTATTAAACATTGGAAATGACACCTCATTTGTACACGAGATTAGCAACATTCAATTAGCAAGGACATAAGAGGAAAATCCACGGGAAAAGTGGCTATAACGACACATATTTAATGAAGAGTAAAGAACTCTAATGCGACCTATATATGGAATCGGAGGGAGTATCTATTTATAAAAATTAAAAGACTTTCATGGCGTATACTTAAGCAAACTGGTGATACCATATATAAAAAAAGACCTTTCTTGGGTGTTTCCAATCCAGCAAAATTTAGCCTTAGGAGTTAGGACCTGATAATGGCTAAATTTTGCATGAGCACACAAGCAACCCACATTCTATATGTATTATTATGCTTTCTATATTTTCTTAAATCCATGCCTAAAATGTAATTTGATTTCTCAATTCACACTTAGGTGTTTATCTAGATTCTAGATGCCTTTGTTCAATACAAGATTCCTTCATTCATTGCCCGAATTTAATACTTAATGAGCTGAGCACTACACTTGGACAAATCAATATATGCTATTGCTGGCCTCTATTTACATGTCACCATAGAATTTTGAAGCATTTGTATTAGCTGAGGACCTAATCTCGTAGTAATTTCTTGCCACAGCTAATTTGTCAATTTGAACTGTGGTAATCTTGTCTTGCCTCTGTATGTGTTAAAAATCTGGCAATAGGTTAACCATTTGTTAAAATAAAATAATCATGCCTTAGAGGGTTTGGTAAATTTTATGGATGCACGTGGTGCCAGTTGGCTCATATGGACCTCATTCCACTTCACATCAAACCTAATAAGGTGTTGCATTTGTTAATTTATGCATCTGAATTATTTGTATGCAAATGAACAGAATGGGGGCAATACGACCTACATCACTAGGAAAGTGGTAGCGCCTCTGTAGTTAGTCAGTTGCGCACTTTTAAAAATGAGCAGTAGATGAAGCATTTGATTGTACACTAGTGTGATACGCTGCCCTTTTCTAATACACGTGATTCTACATGGTCCTTTTCTAGAAAATTGAAAATAATTTTGGTCCTATAGTTTAATGAACTTGGACGTGAGTCATCTACCTATCCTGCCCAGATACTTTTATGGAGCTGTAATGTTTTGGTTGTTAATTTGAACAATTATTCTTACTGGTAGCCCAATTCATCTTCATCACTAAATCATTCAGTCGGTCTAAAACTCTAAATTTCAGTGTGGCGTATGGGCCCCTTGTCTCATGTATGTTATTATCAACAAATTTAGTATCTACTGCTCATTCCAGTCACAGATACATGTTTAGACATACATGCAATCAACTTTTGAAACTTTGATTATCTGTCATCAGATGGGATGCATGAAATCATTTGTAAGTAATATAAATATAATGCAGTTGTCAATAAAAATTAGTTGTACAAATTGTGTTAGGAATCGTCTCAATTTCTGGAATGGCATGCATTTGTTAAGCTTAGAGTGGTATGAATATGTTTTGGAATAAATCAATTGCAGTATAATGTTTTATATTTACCAGTAATTTGACACATGATCTGCTATTGGTGAAGTAGATTAGGCTGTTTTATAGTATCTTCTATCATTGAAACCCCTGTTGAGGATATCTACAACATTTCTTTCTTACAATGATTTATTGAATCTTTTTGCAGGTATCACTTCCTAGCGAGAGTACTATTATATTCATATATGACTTGGGATAGATGAAAGAAGCATTATATCAGGTATTCAGGTGCATGACTATGAATTGGTGATATCAGGTTAATATACGGGTTAGTTAATTGTTTCTAGCTAACCAGAGGTGTGGTTTATGGACACCACCATGCTAGAGGAGCGAATACAAACGTTTTGTGAAGGTTTCAGATTTTAGTTTAATTCCTACATGTATTAGGTCTTGGTTTTTGAATGAGATGTGCAGTGGTGATTGCGGCACATACTTAGAGTGTTCCAACATAAGCTGGAATCCTGTCATATGGACAAACTTGTATACCAAAGGAATGCTTTATTATCTTGCCCATTTATGGCTACATTAGCTCGCTTGTTTTCATTCCCTTTTTAACCATTCCATTTGTATACTAGAGATCTGCTTGACTTACTAGTGAAACTATTCGGGGACGCCGATCCTATCTTTGCAGTTGGCTCCCAGAAATAAAGCCACCAAAAGTACATACATATTTGTTCTCCCTTGATTTGCCATATGTATGCTTCTGTTCGTTTTAAAATAGAACTTTGGGTTTGATTATTCCAATTTGTGCATTGTATATTTGCTGTAAAGCTTACATATAGCTGTTCTGCTGTTGCCTGTTGGTTTAGTTAAATGTAGCCTTTCATAGCATGGCATGTGGTTCGTGCCTTTCTGTTCGTTCGTCTTTTGGAAAGTAGCTTTGGGCCTCATGTGGAAGGAGTACCCTTTTAGGTAGATAATCCTTAAGGACATGGCATATATGTACTTGCTCTTGAAATTAGTTCATGATTTCTGCTTCTACAAATCTGCTTCCTGGCTTCCTCATCACGGAAACGTCACCATAACTGTTAGGAGACATTATGACTTTCTGCTACCTATACGTGCAAGGCGCTCCACCTAACTATTTTTCGTATGTGCTGAACTGTTGATAATGCTTTACCCGCGTTCGGAATTAAATGTTTTAGTGATTATTCGTTTTGGAGGAAAACCAAGGATTTGGATTCCTAAGGATTAATTCCTGATTAATTCCTATGAATGACATTTGGTTCATAAAAATGTACGTATAGGAAAACCAAAAAAAAAACTTCCTTTCCTATTAGTCACAGAGAGAACATAGAAAAATTTTTATCCACTCAAGCATTTTGAAAATTTTCTATGGATTGAAGTATGCATACATTTTTATTTCTTCATTTCTATTTCTATGTGTTCAAATTCCTCCAAAATGAATGGACCCTTAGTAGAAATACAAGAGGAATTATACTTCTGAAAAAAAACAGAGATTCTGTTCGAATTTCCCAAAAGGTCTAAATGGGGAGTGTTGGAGAGAAAATGATTGTAGCACACGATCAATTGAGTATTAATTATTTCGAAATTAAAATTTTTTAAGGCAACTTTTATACAGAAAAACTTTTAAAAAATAATTTAGCATTTTGAGAAGTGTGTGTGGGCTGAAAACGAGTGTCTTTCCTCTCAACATGCTTAGAGCAAATACTATGGACATCTAAACAATTAGTCCAAGATGTTGCATAGACTCGTATGATGAGATGGAGAGAAGAGAAAAGATAGAGAAAAAGTTATCCTCTTGTATAAAAGGTAATCTCACACAAATTTCAAGAGAAAAGCGAAGAGAAGATTGAGCAAACAAATAAAATAAACCTATTAGGTTAGTGCACTAGAATTAGCATAGATATAATTTATTGTATTTTTTTCGTCTCAAAATATAAAAACCTAAAATCGGATGAAACATTTCATAATAATATGAATCTAGACAAAAATCCTATCCAGATTTATACTAATATGAAATATTCCATATCATCCTACAATTTTATATTTTGAAACGAAGGTAGTACATGTTATATTTTTATTGATAAATAGTCTATATGGATAAAATTAGAAATGACATGTTCCATAAGACTTACTCTTACGCCAGAACACAACTATCCGTCCATCTCAACCAATGATTTACATGGATCTTAGTCTAGACAATTATCGAAATTTCGGTAACGCCCAAACTTTGCCACTACGCAAGTTTTTTTTGTGAGGATAGGCATTGGCAATGATCCAAACAAGCCTCG
Source organism: Oryza officinalis (assembly GCA_008326285.1). NCBI lineage: Eukaryota > Viridiplantae > Streptophyta > Magnoliopsida > Poales > Poaceae > Oryza > Oryza officinalis. Next base: position 46,000,027 of record BDMV01000007.1, read on the forward strand.
ATTGCTTTGAGGTACTGTTCCTTGTCTACATAGGAAGCCATTTCGGTTTGATCACAATAGACCAAACATATGAGAAACTGGACTGAAATCGCACATACACATAATAACTGATGCATATCATTATATTTTTTTAAAAAAATCAGGATTGTTAGAACACATTGGAAAGTACAAGGTGGTAGTTTTTCACTTTGTAAATATTCATGCAAACGAAAATGATATCTTAAAACAATAAATTAAAATGCTTGTTTCAACAAACTTAGAACAAATATCAAAACAAGAACTATATGAGGTACAAAAGGCCACGTACTTGTGCAACAGTACAGATTCTGTCATTCTGTGATGCCACGTAAGGAAATACGCAATGCAACAAATAAAGTATACCGGCGATCCTCAAATATATTGAAACAGAAATGACCTCTTTTTGCCACATTCAATCGATAAAGTTCCAACATCTCAAATAGCCTACTCTCTTTATGCAGAAAAGAAAAGAAAATAGAAGAGCTGCTGTATTTAAGCTGCATTTTTGTTTTTCAAAGCAGCACATGGATTTGGATTTTTTTCCATCTGTGACCGACTAAGGCTGTGTTCAAGAAACAAAGTTCCCAAAGCAAACGATTAGAGCGACATTAATTAAGTATTAGCTCAAAAAACTTAAAAATTAAATTAATATGATTTTTAAGCAACTTTCCTATAGAAAATTTTTACAAAAAACACACAGTTTAGTTTGAAAAGCGTGCGTACGAAAAACGAGAGAAATGAGTTAGAAAAGAAGGGAAAAGAACCAAGCCTTAATGTGTTGAAATATGACAACTGATGTTGTATGTACATTTTCCTGAGCACAGAGGTAGAAATATTGAACCAAGATGTTTGTTCTATTTTTCCATTAGCCTTTGTAACCCTTCAAAATATTTTTCCCCTAGTCAGCAGTAGATAAGTAGATTGCTTACAACAGTTTCCATCCCAGAAATTCGTCCAAATAAGCACAGTTTAACTGTCTAAGAGCCTCTCCAACCGCTTCTCTAACATTGTCGAAGGTATGGCTGACCAATGGTGTGACGAAGTTTGGCAGCAAATTGAATATATTATTTATGGGACCAAGACTTAATAAAAGTAGAAAAAAGTCCGAATTACCCCCTAAACTACTGGGGCAGTACGAATTATCCTTCTGAACCACAAAACCAGACATCCTTCACCCTCAACTTTTAATACCCGACGAATTACCCCTTGACTCATTCTAGAACGGTTTTAGTTCTACGTGACACACACGTGATAGTCCAATCAGCATAAAAAAATTAAAAAGCAGCGGGCTCAAATGTCATACATGGGCAACAGATTATGGGGAAGATATGACATGTGAGCCTCGCTATTTTTTAAAAAATTTTATGCTGACTGGACTGCCACGTGTATGTCACGTAGGACCAAAATCGCTCTAGAGCGAGTCAAGGAGTAATTCGTCCGATATGAACAACTGAGAGTGAAGGATGTTTGGTTTTGTGATTCAGGGGGTAATTTGTGTTGTCGCAATAGTTTAGGGGAGTGATTCGAACTCATCATCTGAAACCAGATGTTGATGAAAATTCAACTTATCTGATAAACCATTGCTTTATTTACACAACTCTTCCTCCACAACACCTTTATCCTTTTGTTCGGAATTTGTTTAGACCTTGGTTCATATTTTAGATTAATCTATTTGGTTGGTATGGTCCGAATTATCTAGTGTCTGATGGCTTGTTCAAATGGTCACAGGGATAGTGTTCACTTTTAATACTACATGTTTCATTTGTGCAGGAATAATTAATTGTTTGAATGATAACGTGCAGCCAACATAGTAGCCTATCAATTGTACTAGTTAGCTCTAGTACTAGTTGTAAATTGACATGAAGATAATTGGAGCTGGCAGCAGGCTGCACTATTGATCTTGCTCTTATGCAATAGTCCCATCTCATTAATCAAATAATTAATTCTATACACATAGATTAATATACATGATCCAAACTGAACTCAATTCCTATGGCCATTTGGGCTGGTCGAATGAGAAAGCGGAAGAGAAAAACCACATAAGATCCAACGGGTTTGTCATGGGACTCACAAAGTGCCTTTTTAATAGTTAACAACAGCGACATTCGTCGAAAGAAGTGCTACCGTCCGACAATAGATTAATCGCCTACTTATTTCTCTTTTCTCATTTCTCTCTTATATAATGATATAATATTTTTAAAGCCTGTTAAATCAGTCTATTGTACATGCTCTACGTACCTTGGTTGAAGCCTTTTTCAACCTTGTTGAAGCAAATGGTCAAGGTGAAAATCTCAAGGACGAACGCATCCATGGAGTTCTGAATGCCGTGGGTTGGGGGGCTTGGGGCGCTCTATTCCGTCGTTGTCAATGCGTCATTATGGCGAGGTAAATGAGGGTGTTTTCATCGCTTGATCTAGCTTGGTTCCGTAGGATCGAATAGTAAGAACTAAACCAACCAGTGAGGAAGTGATTGGTTGGAGTATCAAAAAAATCAAACTTTTAGCGGAATATAAAAGTTACCCTCGAATTCGATGTAGATCGGTTTGACCGATGTTGATCTATCAGTCTGACTGGAGTAGATCTCCCGGTCTAACAGCCTTCGCATCGCCTCCTGTCACCACAGTCATCGTCGGTCTGACCGCCATGAAACCGCCAGTCTGACCGGACTGATGCCGTCGATCTGACCGTCGGTGACCCGTCGGTTGAACCGCCGTACCCGAGCAAGCACAAATCGAATATCTCCCAAAGTAGATTAAACTTTAGTACTTCTATATGTGTTTACAAAATGCAACAATAGCACTCCTCTCAAAAATCTCGACTAAACTCGAATCCTTAACTTTTCTCTCAACTTAACTTTTTCAAAATCGATACCAAGAGGCCTCAACATCCCTCTCTATTTATACCCATAGATCCATAGTCTAAAGCCATGAATAACTCATACAAAAAGTCCTAATCCCTAATAAACCTTTCTGTACAAGAAATAAGCTTTACAAAATCAATCATACCAAATTTGGGCGCCTTTCAAATTTGACTCCTCATCCCATACGCACATAATATCTCCATCGTATGCCATATGAAATCTGCACCAATCATGTGCATTGATTTTTAGCCTAAGCATTTCACATGATATCCTGATCATCCGGACGTCATCTTCTCCCAAGTTAACTCCCGATCCATCACCGGTAATGCTTTCCCAAGGCATTAAGAATCACCTACACATGCATCAACCAAGAAACCATATCCGAACACAAGTTCTCTTCAACTTGACTCAATTTAGCACACATCAGTATTACATACGTATAGAAATCATCTCGAAATTATAATCATGAATTAATCACAGATATCTAAAGAAAAAACCCGTAATCGAAACCGACACAGTGTTGACCGATCAGACCGTTGGGCCGGTCGGTCTGACCGCTCACCATATTCCTTACCTACCCTGTCTGACCGGCTCCATCAAACCAAAGCACATGTTTATCTTCTGAAAATCCTATTTACCATAACCTCAGTCTGATCGGTACCCACACCCCGGTCTGACCAGTTGCAAAATCACTTTACCAATAATCTTCAAATATCAAAATAAACTATTTTATATGTCAATTGTTCATCATGAAATACTAATCAAACACACTTTGATTTTACACGTTCTACCTCCATGTCGCCTGCCAAATTGACATGCATAATCGGAGCCGCCGGACGGGGGGTCGGCCTGACCTTCGGAAACAATCGTGCTCTGAATCGCGCGTATTGCCTTTTTTCCCTAGCAACTCTTCAGGTACTCCACAATATTGATGCTTTTGAGATAGCTGTTCGGTGAATGAGACAGTCCAGTGATGGCCTGTGAGAACTGAGAGCACAAAATCCAGCAACTTCGTTATTGCGTTTACGTGCTAAAACGTGGTGTTTCTGTCTTTCTGTCTCGGGTTTCTGACCCGCTGATGCCACCAAAGACGACCGTCAAGGTTCGCTTCCACTGGAACCTGTACTGGTGGTCCTCGGCTACACGGTCGCCATTCTGAGCGCCGTCAATGGGCATCAGCAATTCGGCATCCTGCAACCTGAACAGAAGTATAAAAAATTTTTTGGTGCCGTTCTGGTCGTCATCGCCAGCGCGGGCACGTGGAACGCCACGTCGGCCGTGCCGTTCGCCTCGGTGGTACATGCGTCCAGTGCACGGCGGCGCTCAGCTCCCGGCGGAGAACACGCAGCGCCATCAAGGAACCCGAGCCCATCATCGCAGGTGGCGAGGATGGAAGGATGCAGAACGGGAAACAGTTCGCGCTTGGAGTGTGCGAGGAGAGCAGGAGACGAACAAGTGAGGAGATATGTCAGCGGGAGACCGAGGCGTACCCGGAGAAATGTTTGGTTCATGCGTGCATAAGTGGGCCATTATGCAGCCGAATTACGTGTGGAGCTGTGGGCTGGGAAAATATGGGCCAATTGGGATGGAATGTCAGGTTGGGCTAAGGTAAAAAGCCTAGTAGACTTGTGGCCTTTTGGGCTTATTAGCTTTGACGGCGTTCGGGAAAGAGGCCAGCTTAGGTTGGGTTGGAACTTGGATCTGGATATCTCTGAAGTCTGGAGGTGGGAGGTTCGTTTTTTCTCTCTCAGAGCGAGAGGTGTCAGTATTGCAGCTTTTGCTCAACATATGCTTGAGGAATCGGAGTGGTTAGTTCAACCCAAATCTGCGTGATGTCTCGTCCCTTCCTTAAAAGAATAATCTTGTTTAGAAGTAAAGCGTTTTAGTATTAGAAAGGGGCCAAAATCTTTGCTTAACTCGAAATCTAATTTTGCTGTTGTTGTGTTGTGTGCACAGCAAGGTTTCGAAAGTACAATGTACACGGATAAACAACCTGTAATGGTGTTTCCCATCTCACAACACCATCCATCCTCCGTATTAGATTAATGCTGAACCAGGAAGCTAATGAAGCCTAGTTTTACACGGTAATCAACCAGTATCCTAAATGGAAATGGTTTGCTGATATTGCTTATATGCACGATTAGCTTATATCCTAGCAATATTTCTAGTCTTAGACTAACATCCTACCGTGATTTGTGTGCGGCAGCAAAAAAAAAGATTGAAAAGAAATCACCGTCTTGTATTGTGTGGTTAACAACAAAAGTACTCACCTGTCACCCCTCCCGCACTCGCCGTCGCCATCGCCCTCGTTCGTGGACGCACTGCCATTCCCACCTCGGTTTTTCACCGCACGCGCACCTGAAAGAATCAAAGGAACGCCTCCGATGCGCTGCGCGACGGACCGCCGCTCCATGATCCACCACCGCTTTTGACCACGCGCGCGCGTGCAAAGCGCCCACTCCTCCCGTCCCCCCCACTCCTCACCGCTCTGCCAAATGTACGTCGCGGCCACCTGCCCAACGGTGAAAAAAACCACCTAGGCCCTGTTTAGGCCCTGTTTAGTTCCCTTCAAGCTTCAAACTTCAAATTTCAAACCAATCACATCGAATGTTTGGACACATGCATGAAGTATTAAATGTGGACGAAAAAAAAAACCAATTACACAGTTTACTTGTAAATTGCGAGACGAATCTTTTGAGCCTAATTGCACCATGATTTGACAATGTGGTGCTACAGTAAACATTTGCTAATGACGGATTAATTAGGTTCAAAAAATTCGTCTCGCAATTTACAGGCGGAATCTGTAATTTGTTTTGTTATTAGACTATGTTTAATACTTCAAATGTGTGTCCGTATATCTGATGTGACTTGATGTGACGTTTTTTTTCAAAAAGTTTTTGAAACTAAACACGGGCCTAATCGCTCGCGCTTCGTCCACGTCTCCCCCCCCCCCCCCCCCACCTCGCAGTCGCACCGCCAAGGCGGCAACACCCATGCCCATTACTCCGTACTAGTAGTACAGTGGCGGTAGCAAAGGCTGCAAGCAGCGCGAGAGGCCGTGGTCCGTCACGGAGTGGCGCGATAGCTTCTGCTGCTACCTGGCACGGGGAGGAACAAACAAACGGAAAGGGAGGATTCCTTGCTTCCACAGCCACCAAAAGTAAAACCACCCGGTGCGTGGTGGACGGCCGGCCGGCCAGGCCATGGCCCCCTCCCTGACCTTTCCGCGGCTCCACACACACATCCACTGACAGCTCTGCACGAGAAACGCTTGGCCCCAACTGTCATCGCACGTTGGCGCTGAACTGGTGCGCCTAGGTTGGTACCAATCGGTAATCCATCCCAGCCGCATCGACACCTGTCGTCAACCCCGGATCACATTCTCCTCCCCTCCCTCTCTCTCTCTCTCTCTCTCCCCCGAGAGCGCAAAAGCGACTACAAAGATACACACCGCACCACCACCACCACGCACGCACGCCCGCCTCTCCCCCTCCCTCTCGTCGCGTTCCGTTGCGCGCGACGCGACGCGAGCCATGCTGCCGCTGCTGCGTCGTGTACGTGTGTATATACACCGCGCCGGGTTGTAGCGTAGTGCAGCGTGGTAGTAGTACTACACTGCACTGCATCGCGCAACCAACCAACCACCCACACAACCCTCTCCTCTCCTCATCATCACTCGCTCTCGCTTGCGGCAACTGGCGGTGTCTCCTTGCCTGCCATGGTGTCGCTTGCCGGCTCCCAGATCCCGTCGCCGGGGCAGAGCCCGTGCACCGCGGCGTCGGCGGCGGCGCGGTCGCAGCGCCGGGCCGGGCATTCCATGCGGACCATTCGGTCGGCGCTGCTGCAGCCGGACTCCTGCCCGGGGTCGCCGCATGTGGCGTACGACGCGGCGGCGGACTCGGACATCGAGAATTTGACGGACTCCGTGATTGATTTCCATCTCAGCGAGCTGGCGGCCACGGCGGGGCCCGCGCACCCGGCGGCGGTGGCCAAGTCGTCGTCCGCCAACGCCGCGGCCACGGAGATGCTCGAGCTCTCGCGGGACTTCAGTGACTACTCGAGCTTCAACTCGGATATCTCCGGGGAGCTCGAGCGGCTGGCGGCGGCGGCGGCGGTGACGCCCAGATCCGACGCGCAGCAGGTGAGCGCCGTGGATCTGAATGAGCTTGAGTCGATGGATCTGTCCGTCGAGGCGGCGCCGCTGGAGCGCGTGGAGCCGTTCGTGCTGGCGTGCGTGCAGGCCCTGGGGCCCGACGCCGCGCCCGACGCGCGGCGCACGGCCGCGGCGAGGATAAGGCTGCTGGCAAAGCACAGGTCGGACATCCGCGAGCTGATCGGCGTGTCCGGCGCCATCCCGGCGCTGGTGCCGCTGCTGCGGAGCACCGACCCGGTGGCGCAGGAGAGCGCGGTGACGGCGCTGCTAAACCTCTCGCTCGAGGAGCGGAACCGGTCGGCCATCACGGCGGCGGGGGCCATCAAGCCGCTCGTGTACGCGCTGCGGACGGGCACCGCGTCGGCCAAGCAGAACGCCGCGTGCGCGCTGCTCAGCCTCTCGGGCATCGAGGAGAACCGCGCCACCATCGGCGCGTGCGGCGCCATCCCACCCCTCGTCGCGCTGCTCTCCGCGGGCTCCATCCGCGGCAAGAAGGACGCGCTCACCACGCTCTACCGGCTCTGCTCGGCGCGCCGGAACAAGGAGCGCGCGGTCAGCGCCGGCGCCGTCGTGCCGCTCATCCACCTCGTCGGCGAGCGGGGCAGCGGGACGTCGGAGAAGGCAATGGTGGTCCTCGCCAGCCTCGCGGGCATCGTCGAGGGCCGCGACGCCGTGGTGGAGGCTGGCGGGATACCGGCGCTTGTCGAGACCATCGAGGACGGCCCGGCGAGGGAGAGGGAGTTCGCCGTGGTGGCGCTGCTGCAGCTCTGCTCCGAGTGCCCCCGCAACCGCGCTCTTCTTGTCCGTGAGGGCGCCATCCCACCGCTTGTCGCGCTCTCGCAGTCCGGCTCTGCCCGTGCCAAGCACAAGGTAAAACTTTTTACTTTACATTCCTCTTGTTTGCTAATGTCATATCGGGATTGGATATTTGGGTATGATTTGCAAGATTTATAGTATGTCAATTTTCAAGCGTAGATTTTGGGTTTGAGCTTTTGGTGTGAATGAAGTCATTTCGTTTGTCAGTTTTACGACGGATAATTGTACCGAACAGTATCCAACGAATTCACCTGTTAGAGTTTGATTGGAGTCTGATTACCATTATAATAAGTACTGAAAAGTACATTAAACCTAGACGGAGGAAGGGTTCACTGTGCACGTACCTCAGTTTAGGTTGATTTCTACTACCTGATTATTTCAAAGCTGTTTAATTCAGCCCTGGTTTCTATTAAGAAAACCATCATGCTAGCTAGCACGCATTGCAGATTTGCAGTACACTAGTTGTTGACTTGTAGATTCTTTTCACATAGTGCAGATATGCACTTGTTTAATTATACATATCTTAGGTACAGTCGTGGATTTGCTAAACCTTCGAGGTACAAGAGGATGCACGTTCACTCTTCTGCAAGTCAAAACTGCAGTGCCTTTGCTGTTAGCTTGGTCCTTCGATTTAAGAAACATTGCTTAGTTTTTAAACAATAAGTATATTAATTATTTATATGATAATTATCATTTTTGCCACCATAATCTAGCCTGTCGTGCTTTATCTGCCTAGTTGTACACTATCTAGTTTTACTGAATCTGAAATCTGCTTCCAAATTTTGGAGACACTTATGTTTATAGCTGTGAGATTTGCAGGCTGAAATTTTGCTTGGGTATCTCCGCGAGCAGCGGCAAGGAGGTGGTGGCTGCAGAGTTGAACCCGTGGCAGCTTCGAGCTTGGCTAGGTAATGCTGTAATCATGTGGTCACAGTATGCTTCGCTCTTATTTAACCTCGTGTGCTCTGTTCTTGGCGAATGGAGTAGCTGTGTAAGGAGGGGTAGAGATGATCATCTGTAAATAACGGTTGATGGCTTTGGTTTGGTTATGTGAATACAAATGTGGTTTGCGAGTGACGGATGGTTAGTTGGTATAACTAACATTAACTGAGAGGAGGATCCAGCCATCCAGGGGATGGGGACAGAGGGTTTGGATTGTTGGTAACTGCTATAAGGTGACGTTGAATTCTATAGCTGTGTACAGGATGCTATTGCTAGGGTGGTATGCTTGCTTGGCTTGGAAAGGTTATGGGAGAATGATGGATCATCAACCATGTCTTTTTTCCTTCTGGTTTGGAGTCCGAATTCCCCTGTTCCAATTTATCTAGTGTGACTTATTTTGCAAATGTTTCATTATTCTCTTTGCTCCAAGTGTTTTTTTTCCTTTTCCTGTTGAATTCAAGGTATTCCGAACTGTGATGAACATACTCAACTCAACAACTCACATGTCCATGACTTGTGGGACCAGGACCCGCGCGTATCAGTGAGACATGAGGTAAGCAAAGATTGAAATGCCAGCTTTAGGTGTGGCAAATCCTGAATTTCACCTGGTTAGCATGTATCAAACTATGAATACTCACCTTTTTTTGTAACTGTATATGAACTACTGATGTTAGATATTATCTCTCCTCTCTCGAAGCAGCTGCTCCCAGCATCTGGGTCACATACAGCTGCACATAATGTTGCAAATTTGGTTATGGTCAGGGATAGCACTACTGCGCTATAAAGGCCGAGTTCGTATCTCCACCTGTATGCTTTTCAAACTTTTCAAACATCGAACTGTTAGATGATGTATTTTTTAAAAAATATATAAAAAATTATTTTAAAAAATTATATTAATTATTTTTCAAGTTGTTTTTAGTTAATATTTAATTAATCATATGCTAATGAATTATTTCGTTTTTCGTGCCGAGGAGAAACAAACAAACACAGCCTTAGCTCTCTATCAATCATGAATCGTGCCTGGCAGTGTGTTGGCCATGTTGGTAGCATACAACTTTAATGTGATCAATATAAGCCAGTAATACTGTTTTTAAACGTAACTCATGACGGTGTGTCCAGACGTTTGACGAGTACTACTATGATTTTAACCGTTATTTTTTGAGTAGTACGCAATTCAAAAGTGAAGTATACTTTTGGTTACAAATCTAACAATGTTACTTTGATACTACCCCACGGTGTAATCACATAGTTTAAAAACTATAGTGGGTCAAAGCATGATCAGTCTAAATTGTCAGGAATTTGTGTGGGAGCATCGAGTACGATCTGGCCGACCATTTAACTTGCTACTAGTTGTCATGAACAACGACACTTATAATGGAGACTGCCCTACGTGTACCGTTGGTTTCTATCAATCAGAGCTGCAACACATGAACCAAAAATGAGTAAACCTCTAGCTGAATCATGACAGCAACGGCTGTTGTTCTACTGCAAGATAGTTTGTGATCCGTGTGTGGCTAGAGAGACATCATTCATCTCCTTGCAACTTTGCACGATCTCAGGTCATTGTCTTGGCTAGCTGGCCTGGTTTAGGATAGCTATAGTATTATCCATGGCCCCCCGGTATCCTGTACCCTTGCTAAATGATTGGCCCCGTGTTCAGAGAGGTTTTCAAGTTTTCTCCATCAGCTTGCACATTGGCATCAGAATATGACCTTTCTGACGAAACAAACCAGATAGCAAAAATCTGAGGCGTTTTCAGTCTATGGATGCCATCCAGTTTGGTCACTAGTTTCCATAGCTTGACTCGCTCTTGGGAGATATCCCTGTGTGTGGCTTTCAGTTCTAGTGCATGCCAGGATGCGACGGTGACGTCGATTCGATCTGCTTCGTCCATCGCTGTCGATACGAGTGTATAGTAGTAAGCCTGTAAAGATTTGACCAATCAGAATGAAGTCTTAATTAAGAGGCCTGGCCATTAAACTCAACAAGCAAGCCAAATTCGCCTCTGGTTTATTAAGGTATCGTCTCTCTCTGCTGGGTACGAACAGCTTGCAACAGTGAGTCCACATAAATTCATCGATATCTCAATAGAAGAATAGTACTGTCATACGGGCTTATTGCTTGTGTGCTGGTAGCCTGGTACAGAAAGAAAACAATCAGCAACCAGCTTCACTTTGAGATTAGGGCTAATATTTGATCGTTTTCTATACTACTAATAGTTGTATTCTTTTTTGTCCTAAAATATATCAACCTTGTATCAAATAGAATTTCTTGTACTATAATAGACAGGTTATTTCGAATTATAGTAAACAAGGATTGAATTAAACAACTTATCCCTGTTACTGTTTAGATTTATAGTAACAAAATATATCTAATTTGATCTTAATTTACTTTATTTTAGAGCAGAAGAAGAAGTAGTTCAGTACAGCCGACCGCAAGGCATAGAATATGCATCTGATGTTATCTGGTGACTTGTAAAATATTGAGCCGTGATCTATAATCTGTAAAATACATAGTACACGACACAGCCCCTACCTTTGCCTCCTCCCGACTGAACCCATCGAGCCCTCATCTGTTCACAGACTGTACAGCACTCGGCGAGAGCAACGAAACGACAGTACGACACACGAGAGCCTTGAACTTGAAGAGAGAAAAACAATCCTCGACCGTGCGTACGGCGACGGCGGAGCTCGCTGGCTGGCGTGGCGAACCAGCGCTAAAATGGCGCATATGCGCGCGAGGCCCGGCCGCGAGCGTGCGTCTTTTTTCCAGCACGGAGACGAGGGATGCCGCCGATGCGCATGCATGATTGCTAGGCCGTAACGGCATGGCCATGTGCGCCGCGAGAAAATGCAGCTGCGTTGTACCATCAAGGCTACTGTGGAGTGTGGTGGGGCGGCAACTGATCTGCTGTTGGGAGCAAGGTTTACTGTACCTCTGACGGTAAGCACTGTCACCATAGAATAAGTATGAAAAATTAGGCGAAATTTATTAAAAATTAAATTACTTTTAAAAATTTTGATTGAATCTGTGGGGGGTGTCATCACGTGATTACTACCGTATCGTGACGGTAAAGCCCGATTAACATAGTAACTGACGGTATGGTTACTAGTGTACGGTGAAATTAATCCAGTAGTAACCGGCCGGTTACAAATTCCGTGCGACAAAATTTCAAATGTTAAACTTGAAATTCTTGCCGCTAAACAGACAGTCAACATCCATTATAATCGACTATAATGAAATGGAGGAACTCTGAAATTTGAATTGAATTTAAAATATAATCTCTTTTTGTTTCAATTCATGTCCTTGTACAGTACTATAGTAGTCAAATAGTCAGTAGCTTTGCAGCCGCCTCGAATTACCTGCCTCTACAAAGCTACTGAATATTTGACCAAAAATCTTTCAAGAGGGAATTAGAGCTTTGATAAAAAATCTTTCAAGAGGGACCAACTACCAACGTCCAGGTCAGACCTATTCTTGCATGCATTAAAACGGGCCGTGCATGCATATCGAACTTTGTTGAACGCTGCGTTAAACACCGACTTCTTGAATGAATGCGGTCGCTGTGCATGCCTGCTTCCTCCTCGTTTAGTTGTTGTTTTCACTCTTCTCAGATGGCAATTTCTACTTGTCTGTAGTAGCCCTCGCAGCTGGATTCCTCTGTAACTTCAGTTTTTTTAAAACAGTAACTTCAGTTTTTGTAGTACGTTTAATTGATCAAGCAGTTAATAAGTTTATTTTGTAGTAACGGCGAATTAAGGTCGGTCTACGCAAGTACACATGGACCATACGCACGCCTCTATTAACAACCGACTAGCAGGTAGCAGCAGCCAGCAGAAGAGACGTTGAACCTCATTCGTTGCCCTAATAAATCAAAGCAAAAATTTAAATTTAAATTTTTAAATTTAATTTTAAAGTTGATTTTAAAATATTTTCAATGTGATTTTTTAGCATTGGCTTTTAAGTCGCTAAAAACACACATATAAAAGTTTTACCTATTAATTAATTTTTATTTTCTAATAAATCATTTTGGTTTATGAGGGTATATGATATAGGCAACCGATGAGGGGCCATTTTCTTCCGTTGAGTGCAGAGAACAAACCATGTAAGCAAAAGACTAACGAGGCTACAAGCCAAAGCGTCATTGACTCACTGCGTCCTGCATTGCATTATCAGGATTTTTTGTCACTCGACCAGCTGTGACAATCGCGACGACCGGAACGGTTTGGCGTGGATAGCATACGCATTCAATCCACTAGAAAGCGACCATTTTTCTTTTTCTCTTAGACTAATCACCACATAAGAAAGCTTAATATGTGGGGGAGGTATATATATACCATTATAGTATGTCTAATATGATATGCTGAGCAGTCGACCATGCCACGTGGCCTATGCTCGAGCTCAGTTACTAACTGTTTTCACCGTAATTTTCGGTGACGGACATGTGGACGGCACGCCCAAGCAAAAAAAAAAAAACTCGGGTGGTGACTTTTGAACAGAGTATCAGTTAAGAAAAGAAATAGTACTAGTCTTAAAAAAACCGGTGACCTGGCTGGTTACCTGGAAAGAGTTGAGGGCTGGTTTGTTTTGAATCAAAATATTGGATGGTAATGTTTGGTTTAATTTCTACCAAATTTTTTGTCTATGAGACATATATGTAATATGTTGTCAAAATATTGGCATTACCAAAATCTTGCCCAATTTTAGTATGGTAGCAAACAAACAAGCTTAATCTAAACTTTTTAGTTCAAAATCCGGTAATCGAATGGTGCCGGCGATCATTGACGGCCGATACGTCATTGGTAACGAGCTGCTTATCGGTTCTTAAACCCATCATTTAAAAATATTAGTGTACATAGATATGATATCATAAAAATAGATAGTTAATAGTAAGCCACATTTCAAATATCGTCAAATATTAGCTCTTCTTGGAGGTCGGAGGCAGCATCTTATCAAGAGTAGGGCTGAAGCATATAGTTTTTTTTTCAAAGTCTATGTAAAATTGAGTGTTTTTTCGATGAAATTTGTTGTCGTGTGAGGCTCGGTCCAAACGCTTTCCCACAAGTGGCTCCACATGGCTGATCTTCTTACATGCATGCTAGACTCAAATCTATTGGATTTTTGTACTTGAAGATTCGTTGGATATTGTGAAATATGCACACACAGTATCAATAGTGAACTAGTTAGGTCAATATACGATCGAGATGGAATACAAATGGATCTCCGGTACTGACAGTATTCTTGAAACTATAATAGGACTAACTATGGTGAAGATGACAATGGCAAAGACCTATCGCAAAAGGAGCTAGAGGAACCAGCTGAATGGAGCTCTGATGATGATATTCTTGACATTGAAGACAGTGAGTGTTTGGAAGGATATATTTCATGCCATGTTTTTCATCCTCTCATGGAGAGAACAACAATAAAACAAATGCCACAAGGGACAAGATTATGGTGAACCTAACATTAAATTCTTAGCAGGGTCTTAAAAAGTGCAATGGGTTTTGCCTCATCATGCTCTCTTTCTGCAACTTATGTTGACCATAGTGAATGTAGCCTTCGGGCATTTGGTGAGGCTTTGGCTTCTAGCTTCAGTAAACATTGCTGGCTCAAGTAGTGTGAGAGCAAGTTAAAACCATGGGCTGCATTGGCAGAGCACCTCTGGGTCAAAGTGCAAGTGTGCAACTGCTATCATTGAATCTACAAGCAAGAATGCAAGATGCTACAGTCAAGTGGGTAGCAATCAAGTACAACTTGATGCCATCCTTACTTTCTTTCTGGTCATCCATTACATGCACGCACGCATGCCTTGAGCTACATGCTAAAGGTTACATGGGCTAGCTTCAAGAATCAGAGGTTTTCGCTTTTGAGATTCTGTTAGTCAGATTCAGCCCCTGTTAGAGGATTAGAGTTTACTAAGATTAGAAGAATTTACATAATATAATTCCTTAGCTATTTAAAAGTTAATATTAAAAAAACTATGATAAAAAACTTAAAGTCAACTTTAAAATTAGATTTTAAAACTCAAATTTTTACGACAGTTGACAAGCAAACAAGTAAATGATGGAGCTGTAGGCAAATGTCATGCGTACGGTGGACGGTCAACAAGGCAATGTCAAATAAAAAATTATGGTCTCTATACATAAGCTCGAGCTTGTATGGCTAACAACAATTACATGTACCACACCATGTATCATCTCCAACAGTGTTATAGCAAGTTAACAAACTCTCCAACGCCAAAGAGGAAAATGTGATAATTGACATATATATCCACTCGCACACACTATTCTTGTCTCATCAGTCATCTTGGTCTCTTGTGTAAGAACACAGCGTGTATTGTGTATTCAATTCTCCCTCTTCTACCAAACCTAAAAATATGATGTGACAAGGCTAAAAGACAATATGGAGGTCACAAACTGGAAATGTCCTTATATATGCGGATACTGAAAAAAAAATTCCAAAATACTATCACCACCTCTTCTGTCGTCATGATCCTTAATTACTTGAGAGATTCGCATGATCCTAATCCCTCAAGTGACAAAAGCTAGAGTAATGTTTCTATATATTTTCTAGGTTAATCTACCTGAAATACCCTTCTAGGTTTAATCAAACCTACTAATTTGACATAAAACTAAAACATACAGTATAATTTTATAATAAATGCGCTCAAATCATTTTTGTATACCGAAGCTTTATATTGATTATAGATGGTATGGTTGGACTGCATCATAGAAAGTTTTTTTTTAATTCTAGCAAGCTGCACTACAATATCAGTTTGGTGACTGGAAGCATGCCTGCAACGACTATAAGGCCAAGAAAACTAAACATTTTTTTATTTTTTTAGAAACAAAAGCGTCTATTTGTTTGAAATAACTGGTTTTGTTTGATTGGTGTAAAGCAGTGATCAATAATATCACATCTAGAAGTAGTGAGAGGTGCACATATATAGTCCACGAGTTTGAACAGAGGAATAACGCCGACGAATTTCCCATGGTGGCACACACATGATCTGTGTCGTGGTTTACGTGAGCTTTTGATTTGTGAAAACCCCATGCGAAGCCTAATTATTGGTTGAAAACTGACCGTAATATAAGTTGAAAGTATTGACTAGCAGCTATAGCCTATAGGCCTACTAAAACCTATACCGGTAGAAAGTTGATTATATTCTCCATAAATCATGTAGTTGGAACTGCCCAAACCTTAGTTGACAGTTCTCATTCCAGTAATCTCTCTGAGCTGAATTTTCAACTCGAAAGTTCCGTAACAAATCGCAAGTACGAACCCCACATTGGAAGAGAACAAACGCTCACAAAAATACCTACTGTTGCAAGAAGTCGGACGGATAAGATTCATGCTATCGGCACGAGATTGCTTTCAAGCAGATCGCAACCACACTAGAGTACTGGACATGTCAACCACGTTTCTTCTCGGAGCATGGGACACACGAGCATCAATAATCCCTTTCGTCGCACCGGTCCACGACTAGCTACAGTCCGGTCCTGCGTGTGCACGGACGGCCGCCTCGCACGCACGTACCAGCAGCCCAACACGGCAAGTCTCTCCTCTCCGCTAACGCGACGGGTACCCTCTTGGGAAAAGTCTTGCCACGTCCTGCGGTACGGTGTAGGACGGGTACGGGTGGAGATCGAGCCAGCTCGTTTTTGGCTCGGTTATCCTAATGAGCTAGAAGCCTTATTTAGCTTGCCTTGTTTGCTAGTTCTAGTTCTAGCTGACTCATGAAGTTTGAAGTTTACGAGTCATAACATACAAACTAACATCAGTTTAAATTAACAAATACTTGAATACTATTTAAGCATCGATCCGACATAGAAATTAGTAAATGCATCATTAGTTTCATACTTTCATACAATCAATCAAAACATAACAATATCTACCTTGATCTATGACCGAGAGGAACACTGCGAGCCGACAAATGAATGAAGGGGATGAGTTAACGTTGAGACTCGAGAAGGCTACATGTGGCGAATGAGGATAACACATGTATTAGATTTAAGTTTTAGGTGAACGTTTTTCCTTGCCTTAGCTTATTTGGCTCGTAAAAGCTAGTATGCTTAATGATTTAAAACCCCATATAAGCTCGATAACAAATTCAAATGAATCGAACGAGATACGAGCCGAATGAGCTAGCGAACCACGAGTTTTTATCCAACTCTAAAAGCCGGGTTACAAACGACTCTCCTGCTCCGGTCACATACCGATCAGGGGGGTTCTTTATGTTGTTCTACCCGAGGTCCCGAATTCAAATTTTTAATAACCTATATTAACTCATATTATTAGCAAAATTAAAGTAATATATATGTTATGATATGTATAGGATTCTCAGTGGTTTTTGTTCTGGGTTCATTGCTGCAACGATCTAAATTGAAATGCTTTGACTTTGAGTCACTGACTTGTAGGCCTATTATTAAGAGGATCCAAGTATTAGTGACACGTTAGAGAGAAGTATTTTCTCCGTTCCAAAATATAACAACTTACGATTGGATGAGACAAATGTCAGTACTACGTATCACCTAAGGGTCCCTTTGATTTGAAGAAAAAATGTAGGAATTTTGTAGAATTTTAATCCTATAGTATTTTTTCTATATGATCCTTTGAAACAAAGAACTGAAAACTATTAAATCCTATAAAATTTTTAAAGAATGTCTCAATTCATATAAGTTTGGAAGAATTTTTAACATGAGGTCCAATCTCATGAAAAATTTTATACGAATTTATCTCTCATCTAATATTTTACGTTTTTTTTCAATCAAACAGTTATTTCTGTATTTTTTAAATCTCTTATTTTATAATGGAATTTCTGTTTTTTTCTCCGTTTTTCTCGATCATTTGATTAAAAAAGGCCCTAACTGAAGCGGAGCATGATGACGGCCGCGGAAAGGGGCAGTATCCCCCCGTTGAAAACTCCGCGCGAGCGTGCGGACGCGCCGGGCCCCGCACGGCACACCCACCCCGCCGGCACCGCGCGGGCAGGCAGACGGCGCAGCCGCGGCCACGGAGCGGAGCAAGCGGACTCGAGACGGTTCCGACTAGGAAAACGAAAAATACGCCCGCTTGCTCATCCAAAGGCTGCAGCTCGCGCGCAGGTGGACGCGCCCCATTGGTGCGGCCCGTCACGCGCTGCCGCCACAAGGAGCCAGAGGCGAGGCGAGGCGATGGATGCCTTTGCTTGACTTTTTCGGGCCATATCTCTCAAAACCGTGGAAAAAAACGGGAGTAAAATATAGGCTAGAAACAGCGCCAAAGTGCCCACCCCCACCCCGAGCCTGATCTGAGCTCACTGCATGCCGCAGCAGCATGTCCCGGACTTTCTGCGACCCCTTTCCCCGCCCTTTCCCGAACTTTCTTCAGGCCATCCTCCCTTTTCCAATTCCCATCCGTATATGCGTCTGGCCCTTTTAAGCTATCTCTACGCGTACTAATTTTATAATCTACACTTCTACAGATACTGATTATACTAAGTACAGTGGTTTGAATGAATGAATGAATGAAGGGATACTCGGGGTAATTTTATTTAGGCTAGGGCAGTGGCTGCTAAAGCCAAACAAGGCAATAATAGCAAGCTTAGTTAGGTACGGGAGTAGGAAAAAAAAAAGGCAAGGTGAGACTAAAAAAAATCTGCTGCTACTACCCTAATCTCCCTTTGGGCTTTGGTGTTATATCCTCGAGCCCCCAGCACACGCTGCCTGCTCCTGCTCTCTCCTCCGCCCGATTTCTCCTCATTCCTCCAACCAGTGGTGCTTGCTGCTGCTGCTTCAGTTCTCGAGTACTCCAGTACAGACAAGGTAAGAGGCGAAACCGCCGAATCCTCCCGTGCTTTCTGCTTTCAGATTTGCTTTGCTTCCCCGCTCTGCAGCTCTGCTTCTTGGATTCCCTGGGATTTGTGCTCTTTCCTGCACTTTCCCTTTATTGGGATGGAAACCTACGCGGCATCGATCGCCCTCTCTTTCCGAGAGTTTATTTATCTTCAGTTCTTGAGTGGTTGTGTGGTTGAATCGAGTTCTTGGGGCTGTGAACTGGTAGTAATTCCATCTGTTCGAGAAACGTTGACGAGGAGACTGTTTGCTGCAGTTTCTGTATTTTTTGTAAGCATCTGCCGACAGTTCAGCGTTGTGTTGTTCTTCCACCTACCGTCGGATTTTGACTATGCAGCTGCTCTCCCACTGGTTTCGACTTCTTTAGTGGTGAAATTGGCTCAATTTTGTGTGGATTTGGTTTGATTCGTTGTTATCTCTTTTGGATATTGTTTGCAGGCGAGTGGTAGTGGAGGTGTTTGTTGCCATGGAGTCGCAGCAGGAGAAGGCGGTTTCTGCGCCGGCGGCGAACGGGAGCGGCGGCGGCGTCGAGCTGATCGGGTACGTCGACGTGCACGTGCGGAGCGCGCGGGACATCCAGAACATCTGCATCTACCACAAGCAGGACGTGTACGCGCGGCTGTCGCTGCCGGGGGAGGGCGCGCCGGCTGCGTCGACGCAGGTCATCAACGGCGGCGGGCGCAACCCGGTGTTCGACCAGTCGCTTCGCCTCGGCGTGCGCGCCGGGGACGTCGACGGCGCGCTCCGGTGCGAGGTGTGGATGCTGAGCCGGGTCAAGAACTACCTGCAGGACCAGCTGCTGGGGTTCGCGCTCGTGCCGCTCCCGGACGTCGTCGCTGCCGAGGGCGGCACGCTCGCCCGCGAATTCCCGCTCTCCACCAACGACATCTTCCACTCCCATGCCGGGTTCCTTCAGCTCGAGCTGTCCTACATCGGGGTCGTGCCTGAGGTCGTGCCCATCTCGCCGACGCCCAAGCCGGCCCTGGCCGACGCGGAGGAGCACGAGGCCGCCGGCGCGGCGAACGGCAAGGAGTACGAGAAGATCGAGTTCCCCGATCTGAATCTCGTGGAGGAGAACCAGATCATGCTGTCGGAGTACATCGGGCTGCCGTGCTCCGCCGTGGAGCCGCAGAGCTCCGAGAGCCTCGTGACCTCGGAGGACGGCGACGGCGCCACCGCTGAGACCCACGTCGCCGGCGTGCGCGTCGTGCAGAGCTTCTCGACGGACAACAGCACCGCCGACTCGGCCGGTACCTTCCGGAGCGACACGCCCGTCAGCAGCGTGTCCACCACGGAGTCCCCCGCCGCCGCGGCGGTCCCGGCCACCCCGCAGTCCAATTCGTCGGGCAATGCCGTCTCGTCGGAGGAGCAGAAGAAGGCCGCCTCCGACGCCGCCGACGCGGAGGTGGAGTCCTCCCGCACCGTGCAGAGCAGCGCCAGCCCGGCGGTGAACTACCCCGGCGCCATGTCGGAGAGCGCGGTGGACAAGCCGCCGGTCATCCGCGTCAACCTTGAGCAGGAGGTCAAGGTCGACCAGAAGGAGATCATGGACATGTACATGAAGAGCATGCAGCAGTTCACGGAGTCGCTCGCCAAGATGAAGCTCCCGCTGGACCTGGACAACGGCAATGGCAGCGAGAAGAGCGCGGCCGTCTCCGCCGCTTCCGACGCGGACTCCAGCGGCGCCGACTCGGGCGCGGCGGCGAAGAAGCCGATGGCCGGAGGGCCGGAGAAATCTCCCAAAGTATTCTACGGAAGCCGTGCTTTCTTCTGAAGCAAAGAGACGGGCCATTTGCAGCCGTCGATCTCAGCTGAAACTTACTAGTAGTGCAGAAGAATAACACGTTCTCCACTTCTCCTCCTGTTGTTCTTGTTCTAGGCTTGTCATCAGATCGCAAGACGAGCAAACTAGCTGCTCTGTTTTAATATATCAGTACTCCAATGAACAAAAAATGGTTTGGTTTCTTCGTTCCTTTCAGCTATATTTCGATAGAGAACAGTTCAATTCGCCAAGAAGAAACACGGTAAAATTCCCCGTCTTTGTACCATCGAAAAACATCGAGACGTATTTATCTCTCGATTAAACGCTAAAAAGTACGTACATCTGTGTTGGAGGATCATAGAAACCCTCGCATTGATACTTGTCATCACCATCTGATTGGAAGTACTTCTTCTCATTGGAGGGACGCATCTGCCAGCCTGCCACACCATCTGATTGTACCTAGAAGGCCGGTGTGGGACAGCGTGGAAAGTGCACCGGTGCCAATTCTGAAGTTGTTCGTATGCCATTTGTCGATCGATCTTGCTCATGGTTTAAGGCTTTTTAATAAGAGCCCTCAATGCAATCAATAAGCGATATTGATCTTGTCGGATGCATGTCTGCGTATACAGGTATACTGATGGATGTGGATGTCGAAAGTAGCCCATCAGTAAGTAACCTTATGTTGTGATCATGGAATGCATTTCTTTCTCAATCCACACTCTTGTTTGTGTAGGTCTGTAGACTGTAGGGTTCATCTTGAAATGTACGAATTTTACACGGTTTTTTAAAAGGAAAGAAGAAAATTTAATCACCATTCCTACAAAAGATTCCCAATGCTACAAATTGTAGAGTAAGTTTTTCCCCATAAAAAATAAAGATTGGAAAGTTTGCCGTCCTTTCCAGCGTAAATTCTATCAAATATCTATCTAAGAAATGCAAATGTTCATTTTCTATAAATTAATGAACACTTGCACCTTTTTTGAGAACTCTTTTTTAACAAAGACACCCTATGACATCTTATATCTAACTTATATTAAGGAAAACAGAAAAGACCATATCAAAAAAGAAAATTACAATCAAATTTAACAAACCTTCTTTTTCACCGCATCCATCACAACCATGGCCACTATGTTGTTTCACATCCCCGTCTATCCTGGCACTAGTGGCCAGGGTGTGAAAAACCGCCGGTAACCGCGCGGTTACCGCGGTTACCGCCCGTACCGCGGGGGTACGGTTACCCGTACCGCGCGGTACGGTTTAATAAAATTCGTCCAAATTCAAAAATTTAAAAAAAAAAAGAAAAAAATCAAAAAAAATAGTGAAGGTAGTGCTTGATTTATAGTGTTTTATGGTGAAGAAATTTCTCAAAAAAGAGTAATATTTATTCAAATTTGAGAGCAAAACGGAGAATAAATTTGAAAATTGGAAAAAGAAAAAAAAATGGGCCGGCCCGTTACTGTGCGACCCATTACACATCGCGCGGTAACCGCGCCAAACCGCGCGGTTACCGCGTCAAACCGCGCGGTAACCGCGCCAAACCGCGCGGTTTGCCCGAATTTTTGAATTCAAATTTTGATTTGTAAATTTGTCGCGGTTTTGCGCGGTTACCGCGGTTACCGCCGGTAACCGCCGTACCGCCGGGTGGCGGTAACCGGGCCCCCGGCGGTTTTTGAAACCCTGCTAGTGGCAGAGAGGACAAACAGAGAACAAGCAAAAAGTAATGAACACTTGTACTTTTTTTTAGAGCTTGAACACTTGTGCTTCAGCTTTTTTTTTCTCTCCCTTCATCCATGCTTACTCATAATTTTGACCGTTATCTTTGTATATTCATAGATTTTCCAGTGCATACTTATATTAGTATATGTTATCCCACATTTTCCATTGCAAAATTTTCTATTATTCTCTTCGTCTCAAATTATAAAAAGTTTTATAAGATTATAGATCTATCAGGAAAGTGGGTGGAACTACACAGGGAATGGTTGTGCTTGGTTAAAATAAGATGGTAGTTGAAGAAATTAAAAGTGGAGGATTGTAATTGGTTGAAAGAAGAGAGTAGGTGGAGAAGTTATATTTTATGATAAATTTTGAATGCAAGAAGTTGTTATATTTTAGAATAAATGAAGTAATTTTCTCGGTCACGGAAGTATCTAAAAGGACTGACAAATTTTGCCAAGTAATTTTCTCGGTCACGGAAGTATCTAAAAGGGACTGACAAATTTTGCCAACAAAATGATGACGCTCTCTCTCGTGGCTCGATCTTCTGGTGACGGGATAACTCTCGCTTTGATCAAGTGCGACATTTGCGACATGAATACCAACCAGAACAAGTACAGGATGCCGTGCAATCGCTACACCACAAACGATGTTGTACCAACCGTGATGCACGGTTGATGATCCTGCAATGCAAATGAGAGAACACTGCAAGAACAAGATAAGACAATCTAAATATTGTGAACACATAATTAAGCACAAAAGAATAGCTGCGATTGAAGTGGTAGATCTAATCGACCCGGCAAATCAACACACCAACTATTGGGGGCTCAGAATCTATAGTCGCTGGCTAATCGAGCAAGGACTAGGGACAAGGTGAATGGCACTTAGCAAAATTCAACTAAACAAAACACAATTGTTCTAGAGGGTGTACATAGACATTTATAGAGGAAAATAGAGCTAGGGTTAGGTGGTGGTTCGTGGAGGTAAAGGGAGACACTTTCGAGATGGGCCTAGTAAAGGCCCAAGTTCGGTTTCAACAACAGCAGTGTCTTGTTTTGACGATTCCTGTTGACTCGGGATGAATTTGGATATGAGACTGGATGCATTTGAAAGAAGACAAGATAATCTTTCCAACAAATCCAAGATCACCCAAATCGGAGTTGGCATGAAGGCGCTAGGTCCATTTGAAGTCAATGTTGTCTTCGGAGGCCGAATTGGACTTCGAGTTGTCATTGTAATTTGTGAAGTTATACGCGTATCCGATGAAGTGATGTCCTTATCACAAAACGTACCATCCGAGTGGAGCTGCCATGCGACTGTGCGTAAACCCAAGCCTATATAGATATAAATATGAAATTGCTAACTTTCGTTCGATAGAAAATCGAAGAACATATCTTGCATTTTTTGAATCCTCCCATCCGCTTGGAGGTTCATGCACCCTGACTTTGTCCTCTCGCCCTGATGAGCTTGTTGATCTCTGGTGATGATGGTGGCAAAATCGACCAGTTAGGTATCAGGGGTGGGGACGGGGTAAGATGGGACAAAGGGGTAAGTTCCATGGGCTTAAAAGGGATGGCCGCGGGAGGTGACGCTGCCGCCAAAGTTTGCAGGTTTGGTAACGAACAGTGAGCCAATGTTGACGATGAGGGCAAAGCGAAACAGGTGATTAAGGTAGGGGCATTACTGTCGGCGGGGAAGGTCGAGGGCTAGCAAGGTCGTTGAGATCGCTCTTCTTCCTCAACGTCAGGACCGTTCTTGAGAGCTAGTCTCATATCATTGCCACTGCCCTCTAAACGGAGAGATTAGGCGATTAGGATGTGTTGTGTAATGCCCGTTTTGTCCTGGCGTTAGGGGAAAATCCTAATTAATAAAAACCCTAATTGCAAAAGCTTGCTCTTCGGTTGTGCTTCGTTGTGTGTGCCAAGGTCTCAGTCTCTCCCTCTGGGCTCAACTTAAATCCCAGAGAAAATTCTAAATCCCAAATTCAAATTCAATCTCCAAATCCTCTCCAATTCAAATTTCTCAGCGAAAGTCTATTTTGCCTCCCTTGTTTCCCTTGGGCTGTTTTCTTCCTGGCCCATCTCTCTCTCCTCCTGTCTCCATCCCGCTTGAACTGCGCTGTCCAGGCCCAGCTCGCACTTGGCCCGCTCCCGGGCACGTGCGGTGCATGTGCCACGGAGAGAGATCAACCGCTCCCCTCTCCCTCACGCGTGCGTGCTCGCCCTCTCTCTCTCTTTCGCTCCTCCCTGTCGGCGCCAGATTTGATTTTTCCGCCGCTGCCCGTTGTTTCCCGTGTTCCCCCTCGCTGTGGCTGACTGGAAGGACATTGACATCACTCCCTCTGGCCGTCGCCTGCACCAACGTCCTCCCCTGTCTCCGCTCAGCGCCAACTGACCACCGCCATCGCCTCCTCCTTTTGTCGTCACCGCCGGCGTCACCATGGCCCTCGCCGCTCCATGCCGCTAGCTTCCAAAGCCGAGAGGCCGCATTCGCCCTCTTTACCTCTTTTCTCCCAAAGCGGCAAGGAATCGCCACTCTTTCTTCCCCTCTCTTTTTCTTTTTTCCTTTTTCGGCGGAGCACCCAGTCCCTATCGTCGTTTGGCTCCTAGCGCCAGAGACCGCCAGCTCGCCGTCCTCGCCATCCTTGATCATGCCAGCTACCCCCTCGAGTCCCTTCCCCTCTAAGCCAAGCCACCGGCGCCTATAAAACCTCTCTTTCGCTCGGTTTCAGCCTCTTGCTCCCTTTCCTCCGCCGTAACCGAGCCTTCATGCCATCGCGCCATTGCCTCGCCACCATTGTCCGTGGAGTACACCGGAGGAGTCAGTGCTCTCGAGGACATGTGACGAGGACTCCAGCCCACCGTCTCCTTCCTCTTCCTTAGCCCGAGGCCGAAGCGATCATGCATTGCACCGTCGGTTGCTCTTCACAGTGCTCGCGCTCGTCGCGGTACCTCCCTCTGTTTTTCCTCCGTCCCTCTCTTTCTTAGGTAGCCAGTTAGCTCGCCGTTGTCGTCCCATACGCGTAGACGCCGCGTTAGCCTTGTCGTTGCTTGCCAAAGCTCGCCGCCCGATGCTGATCCTCGTTCGTCGCCGCCCTCATGCTTCGGTGCCGCACCGTCTCTCTTGTTGCTCGAAATGGAACTGTGGACCCGTGTAGAAGCCGTAGCTCCGGCGAATCGAGCCCTCGTCTCCCGGTGAGGTTTTCCCCTTTCTTTCGCCCGCGGTTATCGCCTCTGCAATTCGCCGCCGCCGGTCAATCTCTAATGAATCCGAGCCATTGGCTCGCCTCCTCTCGCACCGACCGTCGCTCCAGTGCCCTTCCCTCATTGGAAATAGCTTCGCGCTGTCCCAGAGAACACCGTCGCCACTAGCCATTGGATGCCGACCTCGGCCGTCTTCAACCTCCCGCCGTCCGACGTGGCTGCCAAGCAAGTGCCAGCACGTCACCTTCCTCCTTCCATGCGCACGGTCCACGGAGAGCCGTGAGGGTGTGCGTGGGCCCGCCGCACCCGCGCTCACACCAGCGCATGAAATTAAGCCGCGTTCGCCAAACCCTAGCACCACGTCTCGCGTGCTCCCGATCGACGAAGATCATGTCGCCGACAGGTGGGTCCTGCTCAGGATCCCGCACGATGGACCGCCATCCACTGACCTACCACACGCGCGCCCCATGGGCCGCATCCCCATTTGGCCCACACGGCCTCCTCTCTCCCGCGGCCGCCACTACCGCGTGGGTTGTGCCTCGCCCGCTGGCCCGCTTGGCCATGGGACGCCTTCCGCGCGCGCCGGCTCGTCTCGCTTGGCCGCGCGAGCACTTTGTTCTGGGTCGCGCCTTGTGCCTGAACAAAGTATAAACGAGAAGTCTAAATCGTGTCCCTCGTTCCTTTTTCTTTTCCAAGGATTTCTTTAATTCTTTTTCCTTTAGACAAAAAATAATTAATCTTAGAAAATTCATATCTCCGCAATCGTTCGTCCGATTGACTTCGTTCAACTTCCAAAATTCCTCGAAAATTGAGGCCTATCCGATGACACACTTAGTGGTCATAAATAGGATCTTTTCATTGATCGTTTTGTTGTGTTATCTCGTTCCTCGTGTAGCTTCGGAGCTCGAGAAGTCCCAGTGCACAGAGTACGAGAAAGAAGCTCAAGATCTCGAGCAAGGTGATCAATTGAGCCCATAATTTAAAATTAAGTAATTCATTTCTTAAAATATGTATCTCTAGGTCACACTTGGAATATTGGCTGCGTTTGCAATATAACCAGTAGGCCTTACCTATAATTGCTACATTTAACTACCTTGATATTTGAATTACCGTAACTCCCTTGTCGCCTGTTATGTTAAGCCTTAGTATTCGTGCCCTCGGGCATGAGTACTAATGGCCCTCCTCAAACTTAAAACGATCAACTGGGTAAAACTTGGGTTTACAAAATCCTTGAAAACCCCGACACCTGGGTCAGTGCCTTGAAAATAAAATGAGTTTCCAGAACTCGCGATGCGGGAGACGTACTGGTGGTACGGTTTATCCGTACTCACCCTTGAGGACCGATTCCTTCGGAATTTCATCCACACATAATAAGTGCGACCACATGGGTGAAGTGAGACACCTCTGGCTGAGTAATTAGCTAGGTCAGGGAAATCTTGATGCCAAGGGACATGTGGATTTATCGGGATGGTGTTGGGGAGGACCCCTGGGCTTCCTGGCACAACATGGTCTGGGACCTAACCTGGTGTTGGTCTGTGGGACCCCTCGCGTTGGCATAAGGTGACCCTAAGTCGGCTTTCGTTGTCGTGAAAGCCACAAGGTCACCAGGCGTGGTTGTTCTGCACGGGCTGGGTGACCCGGGTTAGTAACGTTGTGTGGGTAAAGTGTACCACCTCTGTAAGGTTAACAAACTGTTTGAACAGCCGTACTTATGGTCATGGGTGGATGTGAGGTGATTCCTTAGCGTAGTTTTGCTTGTGAATTGCTATTGGTGTAAGGGAATCTTTTCAATTGCTTGTCTTGTGGCTGTCGGGAACAACCAGACTTGGGAAGTCCATGTATCTGTTGGCAAGGAGCCACTCAAGCAGATGCAATTAATGAATACATTTCACAAACTCCAGCCAGATGAGTCACACTCTCTCATCCGCGACGTCGAGAATCACTCACTTAGTTGATTCCAAAAGTTTTAAACTAAAATTGAATGAGAAAATAACTAGCCTTTCTTTGAAGCTTACTTTAAACACTTAATTCTCATGGCTTGCTGAGTCTCTCATACTCACCCTTGCTCTATATAAATAAACCCCCAGTTCTCAAAGAAGAAGAGATGGATCCAGCAGATGAGAAGTTCTTCCAGGAGCAAGCAGGCTTCGAGCTGTAGTAGGGTTTCGACTTAGTTCCCAAGTCATGCTTGTGGCTTTGGACTAGTTTTTGCTTCCACCTTTTTGTAATGCAGTTGCGAATTTGGGGTTCGTTCGCAGTTCCAACGATATTTGTATCTCTACTCATAATAATGAGACCTCTGTTGTAATATTCAATCTTCCTATTGTACCAGCACTATTTTTTTGGGACCGGTATAGTTTCATAGGTTAATTTGAATCGTCTTATTCTGGTTCCCGCTCGGAGTCAGTTTGGGGCGTGACATATTTAGCCACCGAATTCGATGGTAAGAAGACCAATGTATACATTCTAACTGAGCGTGAAATTTTAACAAATATAATATAAAATTATGGTATTTCAAGGAAGCCATTTTTACGATTTCTGGTACATGGGGAGGTAGTAGAAAAATCTAAGGCTGTGTTCGTGTGTTAGAGTCCGAAACTTCTTTCCTTGGGTACGCAAAATGGAGCAACTCATTACTGCATGATTAATTAAATATTAGCTAAAAGATTAAAAAATAAATTAATATGATTTTTTAAAGTAATTTTTTTATAATTTTTTTTTGCAAAAAACATTATCGTTTAATCTTTTTGAAACCTACACATGAAAAACGACCAAGATAAAATTGAAAAAAGCAGACTAAAAATCACGGCTGCAAGTATTGATCACCCGTGGGACGAGCCACCTCGAAAGCACCTAGTACCATGCACTAGTTGAGAGAGCCACGGGAATATTCCTTTTCATCTCGTGTTGCATATACGGTATAGCAACTGGTCACCCTTTTTTAGACTGTAGTAGGACACCGACGATGGGATTGGTCCCATTCCGTTCAACTGTGGGAGCAGTGCTCGGATTACCCGTGCAACGAGGAAAATGCTACTACTTCTCAAAAAATAAAAAAGAAGAGGAAAATGCTGGACAACCGAAGTCTTTTGGGGTATATACACTTCCAGTGGAATAATGCAAGTTTAAGTACTCTGGAATCTCAATCTCAATTGTTTAGCTTGTGTTTACTGCCCTTGTGTATACTTGAGCATTACGTTGGACAATCTAGTATTATCGAAATAATATGGTTTTAAACAACAAAAGGTTGTCTAATATAATACATGTTATTTTCATGGGTTCAGTTGAGGTCTTTAATGCTATCACATGAAAAACATGATAATATGCATAGTGATGATATGTTTTTAGAATCAGTAGCCAATGATCTTTTATTACACCTTGGAAGACATAGTATCTACTGGATGATATGCTACTATGTGATCTTAGAATGTTTTTTTTAGTTAAACTTGTTTAAATGGAGTTAGGGGTTTATCTCTCATCATCTTGTGGTTTTACTTTTGGATACCAAAACTTGTTGGATGTGTACTTTATGACAGACATCGGAGATATAAATTATTTTCATTATTAAAAAAATTATACTTGAGAATTGTAATCTATTGAGTTCGTGCTTACCTATTTGAGAAGTTTGAAAAATACGAAGCTATAACAGGTTTTTCGATATGTGAGAATATCGTAATAAAATATTCCTTACATCTAAATAAATTAAATCCTGGTTACAAATTTGATAAGGATATAACGAGATTCATACTCGTTAAGATTTGATTTATTTTGAGAAGACGTTCTTTGTTTGAGTTGAACAGCGTTCAAACAGTTTGGATCAGTTTGGATAGGATGACATGTCTACGATAATCGAGGCCGTTGATCGCTAATCCCAATGACAGGTGGGAAATTCTGTGGTCGAATGATTTGGCCGGGCCTCAGTTTGCGTTGATTCGTGTCAGGCAAAGACCGCTGAATCCAAAGCGGATCACAGAATTGGTACGCACAGAAAGATACAGTTAAAAACGAAGGAGAAAAAAAAAAGTTGGGAGAAAAGCGGAGCAGGATAGGTGACTGGGGGAGAAGCGTCGAGAAACGCACCGCTCCCCCCTAGGCCCTAGGCTTGCCTCCTTCCGCACCGGTGGGTGGATAGGGGAAGAGGAGCGGGGGATCTCGGCCACCGCCACCGCCCGCCGCCGCCGCCGCCGCGGAGCGCGCGCGCATCACGTCACGATCTCGCGAGACCCTAGACCCCCCGACTCGTCGCCGCCTCGCCGCCGTGGAGGAGGGGGAGGGGGAGGACGAGGAGGAGGGGAGGGTTTTACCGCGGGGGGCCCAGTGGCGCTGTTCCGGGGTTGCTTCTCCTTCGGGTCGAGGGGGCGGAGGAGGCCCGCCGCCTCGCCCCTGCCCTCGCCGCCGCGGGCGCCGCCGCTAGCCTCCTCCGCCGCCGCCGCCGCGGCGCTAGCGGCAGCGGACGACGGCGCCAAGATGAAGGGCCTCTTCAAGTCCAAGCCGCGGACGCCGGCCGACGTCGTGCGGCAGACGCGGGAGCTCCTCATCTTCCTCGACCTCCACTCTGGATCACGCGGCGGCGACGCCAAGCGCGAAGAGAAGGTGAGATCGAATACGTAGTTGTTACTTTTTTTGGCTGCCCCACCCCCTTGCTTCGCACATTCGGCCCCGATTGCTCATGAGAGTGGAACCTTTTTGCCTAATTAGCCATGATTCGCGTTCTGTTTCTTCAATTTGATGTAGCTTATCATAAATGCAATAGATGCAAGCCTGCGATATGCTGGTATATGAGTTTAGTCTGCTTGCTTTTGGCAGCAGATTTGTTTTCCCTGTGAGGTTGTGACTATTAAGATGGTCGAACTAGCTAATTATCTCGATGTTATCAGGAATGTACAAAACTAAGGGTAGTCTATGTAACTCCAGGATATACATTTTTGGCATATGACATAATTAAGGCATTTTTCGAACACATGCATTTCAGTTCATAGGAAGTTGATATCAATTTCATATGAATCAGATCTTTTTCAGCATGAACAGGAAATTTCTCTGTTCCACGTAGACCAATAGGCTGCTTAATTATGACTGTTTATGCAATTATGATCATTGGATAGATAATCAATTAGCCTGCCATTGTAACTCGGTGTAAGATTCTCAGTGTGTCAGTGGTCATCAACAAGGATTAAGCTACAGCTCTGATTCGTGGTACTAAGATACCGTCTCAAATAAAATAATGCTGAGAAAATTCATAACCTCCTCGACTATGTAGACTGTTCAATCCTTGGCACTAGTTACTGCTATGCGTTGCCTGTAAAAGCTAGTTGATGGAATGTTCGGTTAGCATTTAATGCCTTTACGGAGAAAGCTTATTGATGGAGGCACTGGCATAATGACGTTCAAATGATTACTTCAATGTTATTAACTATTATGAATTTTTGGGTCAATTTATTCTGTAAACAATACATATGAACTTGAAAAATATATTCCTATATGTTATGTGCAGCTAAGACCATATTTATGCAGATGGCAGAATTAAGCAAAAATATCAGGGAGTTGAAGTCTATTCTTTATGGCAATGGTGAATCAGAACCTGTGACTGAGGCTTGCGTGCAATTGACCCAAGAATTCTTCAGAGAGAACACTTTACGGCTGCTAATTATTTGTCTTCCGAAATTGAACTTAGAGGTATGCAACTTTATTTTGTTTTTGGTGGATTGTGATGGAACTGATGATACATGTACTGTTCTTATTGCTACTGTTTAGATGGCTAATTTATTCTAATGGATAATCTTGCAGACCAGGAAAGATGCAACTCAAGTTGTTGCAAACTTGCAAAGACAGCAAGTCTCCTCGAAAATAGTTGCATCTGAGTATCTAGAAGCAAATAAAGATCTTTTGGACACCTTAATTTCTGGGTGAGTCTAATATGCAAGTAAACAATTACAGATCATTAGTTCATTTCCTTTTATAAAATAGTTGGCCGTATCATGTTTGTTTAGCTGTTCTTGCTCTTTCTGCTTGTTAGTGGCTTGGTGCCACACTGCCTCTCAGGCGCTTTCTTTGGCCTCTGTATACTTGATTGGCCATGTGTTCCATATTTAGCGTGTTAGGTTTAATGCTCAATAGTAGTTAAAAGTAAAACTAGTTGTCGATATGAAGACATCTAGATGGATATTTCATCTTCAAATTGCGAAACTGGATGCACGTATGTTACAGTGTTTCATTCGTTAGTTAAGGTATATCAGAAAGTATTTACAAACCATGCACCCTGGGTTCCTTTATGGTTGATATCGTACATAATCTGAGTCAGTGTGTAACAAGTGACAGTTATTCCAATATTCCAGTAACACTACTGCAATAACTATTATGTCCAGTTCTTGCTTTATGTCATTTCTAGTGGGATAAAAAAAATCAAATCGTGAAGGGAATGATTAGCATTCGCACCATGTCCACTGGGGGACTCGGACCATGGTAGTGGAAGAAAAGGCGAAACTAAGTGATCGTTCGAACAAACCCAAATTCAGGACATGGTAATGGGACCCACTTCTTTGATCTGCACACAAGGGAAGGATTCATGCATTCAACCCCACCTATATGGTATACCTGTGGCTAATCGTTGGATCCCTGTCAAATTCAGCCCATAGGTCCCACCAAATGAACAAATACAATACACCAATCAAGCCATCTGATTGTGGGGCCTGCCTTTTGCACAATGGTTTGAGCTAGCACTAATTATGCACGTTCATATATTTAAGTTATTCAATTTGACAATAACTGTAAAACAATCAACTTGATGGTTTGCCATGGGAATACAGCAAATGTGGTTAATGTTTACCTTTTTTAGCTTGCAGTAGCCACATGATTATTGCATTCCGAATATTTCTTATGTTCCGTTATTACTTCAGATTAGCTTTGCTTATTTTGCCTGTTATTTTCACTACTTTCCAGGTATGAGAATATGGACATTGCTTTGCATTACGGTTCTATGCTGAGGGAATGTATTCGCCACCAAAGTATTGCAAGGTGACATTACTGAACTGAAATTGATAACCATTATGAATCAAACATCAGAAAACATCATGTCAGCAAAATCCATCATCCCTATGAGCCTATCAAGTGGATATGCAAGCACTAAGTTTGTATTGGAGTGGTGTCTCACATTAAAATTGTTATTTATTTTGTTCCTATGAACCTATCAAGTGGATATGCAAGCACATTTAGGCCCTCTTTGTTTAGGCTTATTAGCCAGCTTGTGAGCCGAAAAGTCAGCCTAAACAAACAAGCAGCTTTTTCGTTTGGCTTTTTTTAAGACATAAGCCACTCTTACACTATTAAGACAAAAGCTAGGTTGGAGTAGCTTTTTTTGCTTATGTGAATTGGTGGTATGACTCCATCATTAAACTTAAGACTTCAAAGCCACAGGCGTATAAAACATATAAGCCAAAAAGTTGGCTTAAAAGCCTAAGCCTAAGCCTAAGCCTAAACAAAGAGGGCCTTAAATTTGAAATTTATTTTGTGGAAACCTGTACATAACCCTTCATATTTTGAATTATTATTTTCTGCACTGTATCCAAATATTGATTTAATATTCTTTTCTTCAGTTGATATATTGTGTACCCATTTAAGTGGAGGAATGCATAATTATCAGAGAGGCCTGGTTCATGTGAATGGTTCTTGTAGTATACGTGCCATAGGCCCATAGCACTATGATTGATCTGTTAAATGTTTGTACTGTGATTTGTTTGATATTGTAACTTATTCCCTGGCTATTTACTGTTAAGCTTTTTTTTTACCTCTGTTCCTGTTCTAAGTATTAATCGATAGTAAAGTAAGATAACAGATTACATATTATATAATCCCAATTAAGGATTCTGTTTTACATAAACCATAAAATGCTGTAGAAATTAGAAATTCATGTAGGAATGGTGCTTATTTATCTTGGTAAATGTTCACTTACAGGTACGTTTTAGAGTCTGACCATATGAAGAAGTTCTTTGACTATATACAACTTCCAAATTTTGACATTGCATCAGATGCTTCTGCGACCTTTAAGGTGATTTGCTGAAGCCTGCCTTGCAAAAAGTTTGTTGGGCTTTCTTGCTCTTCTCCTAACTTATATGCTTGAATTATACTAAGAATGTTACATAGGTTACATATAATATCTCTATGTCCACTGGCCACTGGTATCACTATATTTTATTTTTCTTTTCCAAAAGTCACGTTGATGATAAAAATGTGGCAATTTTTTTCCATTAAAACTTGATTCAGGCTGCAATATTCACAACTTGTTGCTGCGAGGAAATTGTTTGATGCCTTGGATTTTTAGTGAAATCTAGGAGCACACTTGCTTGCTTGGCTAATATTTTTCGTCCCCTTGTTCCTTTTTCATATCTCCTTGTGTGATCATATCGATTTACTCTAAACAGGAACTTCTGACAAGGCATAAAGCAACTGTGGCAGAATTTCTGTCGAAGAATTATGACTGGGTGAGTATTTTTACTTGGCATCATCATTGTTAATCCATGTCATCTACAAACAATGTTATATCCTGCTTTGTGCTTTCATCGTAATGTCTACTATTAAATATCTGGGGTTTAAGTAATGCCCTCTTATAATTCAATCACTGTATGGTTTAAATGGTAACGTCTTCTCTGCTATTGTAGTCTCATGTCTTTATCATCTTTCTTTCTTCTGCAGTTCTTTTCAGAATTCAACTCTAGGTTGCTATCATCAACCAACTACATAACAAAAAGGCAGGCTATCAAGGTATTGCTGTTCTGTTACATGTGGGTTTATCTGTGATATGTCTGCATGTACGGATCTGGCTTCTCTTGGAACATGAAAAGTGATTTGGATCTGCCTTCTCTTGGAACATGAAAAGTGATTTGCATAGCTTATCATGCTTGATTCACGAACTATTAATTGCTGTTTGACAACTCACACATATGCATATACACTTTTAGTGTCCAAAGATCTTTTCCTTGTAAAAGTACTGTTTTATTTTGATGCTGTGAGTACACTGTACACTTTGTGTTTTCTTATTTTTTAAAGTTAATATTTACTTTTCCCCCTTCAGTTGTTGGGAGACATGCTGCTTGATAGATCCAACTCTGCAGTCATGATGCGTTATGTTAGTTCAAAAGATAATCTTATGATTCTCATGAATCTCTTAAGAGTAAGTTTACTCCATTTGACCTTATAATTTTAGAATGCATTGTGCAAGTTTATGCTTTCATGATTTGATGTACCTGCAAACACTAGAAAATATCACCAATTCACCATTCCCATGTCCCATCAAATCCTAGTATTCTGCAGCTTATGATGATGATTATGATGATACATTAAAATTTCCTTGGACCATAGTTTTCGGATAGCTGTTAAGATGAAACCCAGCTGACAGTCTACATTTGTCACTGTCACACATATTAAAAAGCTGTGTGCTAAAGGGATGTTGAAGAATGCTGTCACAGCCACACAGATTTATTGATATTCCTAGCAATACATTAATCACAACAAATTTTCACTATGGAAGAGAACATTTTTTTTAAGAAGGGAAGTATTGCAACCAGGTTTAAGAACCTAGTTTTGCTCTTGTTTCTGGGGCTAGAGGAATGTATTGCAACCGTGTTTATTTCTCTGTTTCTGGAGCTATCAACACATGATCCAGTTCCGATGATTCGTAGGTTTCAAACCAAAATTTGCATTGAACTCAATCTTGAGCCTCAAAGCCTGTTAACCTACTAGGCTGCGTGACCTATGGAGAATGGCCATTACATTTTACAGAAAAAAACCAATACTTATCCTCTTGAAATAATGGCCCAAAGATTACTCAAATCAAGGCATTTCAGATTATCAGCATTTTTCTTTCTGAGAAATTCGTATTATCATGGATTCATCTCTTGAATTTTCAGGATTCAAGCAAAAATATTCAAATTGAAGCATTTCATGTGTTCAAGGTTAGTATTAATACTCTGCAGATTTATTCCCAGTAAAGCAGGTGATGTTTATTTGAACTCAGGTATGATTATTGCATTTGCTACATACTGCAGTTATTTGCGGCAAATAAAAACAAGCCAACTGAGGTTGTAAACATACTAGTCACAAACCGAAGCAAGCTTCTTCGATTTTTTGCCGGATTCAAGATTGACAAAGGTGCTTTACTACCTATTTTAACACCTGTTATCTCAATGTTTACACTTGCTTGCTTTTTTTCTTTTCTCAAGACTGCATGTTGTCCAATTCATTTTTCAGCTCTTGAGCTGTTACAAATCATATCGATTAAGCTTTACCACTGTAGCTGTTCATCAATGGGATTTGATATGCCTCTATCATTTGCACATGAACTAATAGCAGTGTTATGGTTTATCAGAGGATGAACAGTTCGAGGCAGACAAGGAGCAGGTCATAAAGGAGATATCTGCACTTTAGTGTCCTTGTGTATACCTCACAGAGGCTTTTGGTCAATGCGTTTGCATAGTGGTCTCTCGTGGACTACTGTATTTACCCCACCCCGAGAGGCTCTCGCATGGATGGATTCACCGCGAGCATATTAACGCGGTGGCCGTTGGCTGGATGGTGTTGCTGGGTGATTTGTTAGAAGGTTCTTGTGTAATAATAGACTTCTACATATTGCTATGTTACTTGGATTCAGGCAAATCATATTGATGGTGCTATGAAGATGTGATATGTTTACATATGTTTATCTATCCTTTTGTCTTCTCGGAACCTTTCCTTTCACGAGAACATGATAAGTACTCATGTGCAGAATCAAAGAACACCGCGTAGGCTTCAAACAAGAAATGCTCGTTATGTCCAGTCCTGTCCTTCACGGGCCCCTCGGTGGCGGCGGGGCGTTCCCGCGCGGTGGGTTTTGCCCCTTCTCTCATCTGTTACATATATACGTATATAAAATTTATATGTATGTATATAAATTATACATATACATATACAATATATATATATATTAGGTATATATATAAAAATAAAAAAATACATGAAAAAATATTTTTTATGTGTAAAAATATAATATATATATATATTTATGTATATATATATATAAATATCTTTTATATATAAAAAATATATACATGTATAAAACTTTATATATATGTATATAAAATTTATATGCATACGTATTAGAAAAAACGTTGTATATGTATGTATATAAATTATATATATATATATACATATTTAAAAAACCGAAAACAAAAAAACCCAAAAAAAACCGTGCGCCATGTGTTCCCTCCCTGCGCCGTTCCCCTCTCTCCCCCTCTCCGCGCATGCAACGTGGCTACGCTGCATGGGAGAGACGGCTGCGCTGCATGGGAGAGACGGCGCCTGTTTCGGTCTTTCATGCCGCGGAATTATGGCGAGGGGTTGCCAATCCGGCCTGGATTGGCAGATCGTCGTCCATGTTGACGTCACTATAAATCATCCGGAGATGAATTGGCAACAGCGTACATAATGGAATTTTCCGTTGTTCGAACATAAAACCAGCAGCACTACATAGTTATACGTGCCTTGATTAATTAGGCTGAGTTCGCTAGTTGTGGTTCGCAGCGTCCTGGCTGGTTTGGGAATCGAAAGCACTGATGAAGTACTGTAGTTGCCTGTAGCGTCACTGTTCACATGAGAACGGAGGCATGGACGTAGTAACGACACTGTTTGACCGCCGAGGGTTGGCAAAGACAGAGCAAACGGCGTTAATGAGCTAAAAGCCATGGTCGTCAAGTCTCGCGACGCCTCTAGCACCTCGATCCAGCGAGATCCCCTTTCGTCCCCCTTGCTTGCGGTGACCTCGCGTGGCTTGCATCGGCGATCGTCGAGGCAATCCAAGGTGGCCGGAGCAGAGGAATCAATTCCTTTGCCCACTGGCTCTCCTCCCTCCCCTCAATCGAATCTCCCCTTGCCGCAGCGCGTCGTCTTCCGGCCGTTTCCGCCTAAAGCTGGCGGAACGGGGCTCTACTCCATCGATTCAGCAGAGCAGCACTGGTGCTGCCCACAGTGCGATCGAGCGGTCGGCGTCGTTCTCAAAGGTGGTGAAAACCGGCCGACATGCTCGGTCCGCGTGTCGTCTTGTCCAGCCTGGTAGCTTTCCGCGCGTGGGCAATTTTGACGTCGTACATCCCGTGCGGCACAGAAGACTGGTGAGATTCGGCGCTACAAGGCAGCAAAGCTGGCGGTGTTAGCGGCTCCACTCTATTTGAGGCGGAGGCTGTGGTTGCTCGAATGGAGACGTGAGGGAAGAAGCGGAAGCGAGAGATTGAGCACAGGCAGATCGCATCCCGCCCAGTGGTTGTTCAAGCCCCTTCTCCAACCCTCCCGTTATCTACCTGGGCCACCGATCTGGAGTCCGGTGAGGACTTCTGCGACTCCTACAACTCCGATGCAGGCACCGCCAATGCCCTAGAGGACAACGTGCTTCACGTCGCCAATGCCCTAACCAAGGTGTGCGCAAAATCTCCAGAAGCTGTCATCGAGTTCGTTCGGCAAGTGAGCCCTGCAACCGTCGGACGTTCAATCAATTGGGACGTCGTCCACGACGCCGAATCAAGAAAGGTAATGCCAGCTTGTCGATTTGTTGCTTTATTTCAGAACCAACTTTGCCTGACTTGGATTAGTAGATGTCCGATGGTCGTTGCCGCTGGACCGATATGGAGGTCCGCTTGTTTCTGGAAAGTTGTTTGGAGGAAATAGCAGCTCACAACATCATCACCAGCAACCCCAAGCCGGTGGCATTGGACAATTTGTCTACGAAAATGTATGCGAAGTGTAGGAAGAAGGTGAACAGGAGCCAAGTTCAGTACATTTGGCGTGATTGTCGGAAGCGGTTCAACATGTGGGTGTGGCTTGAGTCGCAGGCTACCGGCCTCGGTCGTGATCCACATACTAGTACCATTGTCGCCGACGACGCCTGGTGGGAACAACAAGAAGAGGGTATGTCACTTATCATTTACATTATTTATGTCCCCGTCAATATATGTCACTAATTTATAGCAATAGCAGCCATATCGTAGTGTTTCCAATGCGGATCTGTATACAGTGGGGTACATTGTTCAAAGAAAGCCGTGTGAAACTAAATTGCCCCTCATTTATGGTCAATTGCTCCACTGCCCCTATTTTTAAATATTCACCCATGTTATGATTTATATTTTTGCCTCCTCTTACAAAAACAGAGGCATTTCATAGGTTTCAACTTGGAGAGGGCAAACTGACAATTACTGACCAGAGTAGGGGCAGTGGTGCCAATGATCCAAAATTCAGAAGTTTGAATGTATGTATGCTACGAGAACTGAGCTGGCATTAAGATTAACAAAAAATTGTATCCTGAGAAAATATGAATACATATCCTCCACTACTAGATTGCAGAGGCAAAACTTTTCCAAGAGCTTGCTAAGACATTCGACAAAACTGAATGCTGTGGTATGTGTCTAACTTACAATAGTTCTATTGTTTCCCTAAAAGAACAATCGCTGCACAGAATATAACAAAATTCAGTTTTGCTATCCAACTACAGCAAGAAGCCCTAAGGCTTGTGTTGAAGTCACACAGAACAGTGCATGGTGACCCTTGCTACTCTACCATAGCATCACATCATCAACAAGCTTATGTTCCTAAATTAAGTTCACTAAGTTGCTAGAACCAGAACTAAGGTTGACACTACTGAAAGATAAAAGAATGGTGGATAGATGGATTTGCACCATCCCAAAACCGAAATACAGACATGCTAGAAAAAGACTCAAATAAATACTCCACCACCAGTGTTTAATGTAGTTCTATTTTTTTTCCTCTGGTCTAGTATTGTTTTCTTGTGAACTCGAGATCTTAGCTATTTAAATGTACTAATGTACTAAGTAGCATATAATATTTTAGTTTGGTGCTCGATCTTGTTAATATTATTTTCTTGCCCCTGAAGCGAGGTTTGTAGGTTGTTGTGTTAACTGGTCCTACCTGAGTGACTCTGATCACACAACTTTTAGTTATCTCATCTACATGGTGTTAACCTGTTCCATTCGATTGATTAGTGTATCATTTCCTACCTATATTACGAACTGTACCGATCAGTGCAATTAGAATAATTTGGTAGAAAATCAGTGATGACTTTTTTGTTTTGCCATGTTGTAGGGAGACGTAACTATAACTTACTCTACAAACTGCACAAATTACACAAGCTATACTTGAGTGCATGCATGCTTGTAGTCGTAGGTAATCAGACGATCCTAGCAAAGGATCAATTTTGCAGCAATTGATCGAGAGAGGATCGATGATGACCTCCAGCTACATGCAAGAACTCCTCTTCTAAAGCAGAATATACTCTATTTCAGGATTGCAGGTGCATGCAGTGGCCAGTGAGTGGTAGCCCAGCTGATGATCAGAGAGGCAGAGAGGTAGCTAGCTAACACTAACAGCATCATGTATAGCTAGGATTACAGCTATAGCCATGCATGTGTGTGTGTGAGAGGGAGATCTGAATTCTGAACTCTGAATTTAAGTGTCCTAGCTCAGAATATTCCCAAAAAGAGAAGTTCAGAATATTGCCCTCAACAAACAAATTATTAGCTCATTATTACTACTGTTTGTGTTTGGTTATCAGTCTAGCTAGTACTCCATACAGTTTACCTTATTACCTGTTGTCTCTCCGCCCAGCCATCAGATGGAAGAAAGTCAGAAACCCCAATTTGCCTGTCATGACTCTAAAATCACATGGTACTGGGTGATGGCAGCGAGCTGATTGGAGCATACAAATGGTTGATTGGTTGTTGGGCCTGAATAACTTCCAATTTGTGTCACAATTAGGCATATTCGACGCAGATTATGTCTAGATTCGATCACAAAGTAGATTGGTGAATTGGTCTCATGCAGCAACAGAGCTATGTGTGTGCACAATTTCTATGTTTTGCTCATATTTACACGCATGTTTAGCTTGTCAACTCCAAATTAACTGAAAAGGATTAGTGAGTTATGGCAGTACTTACATGTGACCGTGCAATGCTTGCTAGAGTACTTATCTTTAAAAAAAATAATGGAATTGAATCTAGCCTCTACATTTGCTTTTTTTTTTCTGAAATATGCCTCTAAATTGCTTTCTATAATTCTTAGATTTTGGTTGACATTTTATTTCCATTCCATATCATGTCAGCTTTCATTGACATGGTGATGGAGGTGTGTATTGATGATCCAGGTTCCAATGTATAGAAATAGAAGACAGTTGCATGAGAAAAACAACAAAGTTGTATAAAGTTTCAGCATTGCTTAATTGATCTTCCATGGGCAGCAAATTGTTGATAAGAATAAAGCCTACAGTCAAGAATACATGCATAGATCACTACACCAGAACCCTACATCTGTGACGGCATACCAGTGACGGGCCTATGGATTGGTCACAGATGACCGTCACCTTTGACAGGTCCTTATGTTTGCCGTCATCGGTGAGACATCCGGCTGCGGCCCGTCACAGGTATGACCTCACCTGTGACGGCTTGGAACCGTAAGCGTCACAGAAATACCAGTGACGGCTTCTAACTCCCTGGCCGTCACAGGTATCACCTCACCTGTGACGGCCAGAGAGTTAGAACCCGTCAAAGGTAATTGGCCGACATCTTTGACGGGCTGTATTTATTTAACCCGTTTGAGGTGAGTTGGATCTCTATAAATACCACCTAACTGCCAACTGCTTTCCATCCCGACCAGTGCACTATTCACAATTCGGTTGGGAGGGTAAGGGGGGCGAATTTGTGCTGAAATTAAAGGTAAAAAAATACATTATTCTCCCTTCATTCCCAATTGATATATATGTTTTTTTCCTATGTCGTTGATTGCAGATGAATCGTAGTTGGATGTACCATGTTCATCGTTCGTCTAAAGAGTATAGGGAGGGGGTCACTGAATTCGTCACATTTGCGGACAATGACAGAAAAAGCAGGATGGCCATGCACATATTGTGTCCATGTAACGACTGTAAGAATGAACAGATGTTCCATGATAGTTCAGATGTGCATTCTCATTTGATAAGGAGAGGTTTCATGGAAAAATATACATGTTGGAGCAAGCATGGAGAGCAAGAGGCACCTGATGTCGCAGTTGAAGAAGACCCGGATCAGGATGTAGTGAACGCCGCTGCAACTCGAGAAGGCATGTTTGTACCTTCTCCGTTAGGCGGAGAGACCATAGATTTGGACACTCAAAGTTTGTCTGAAATGTTGCATGACGTTGAAGACGCAGATGACAACAACAGAGATTTTGAGAAGTTTAGTAAGTTGGTGGAAGAATGTCATATGCCTTTGTATGATGGATGTAAGTCGAAGCACAGCAAATTGTCATGCGTGTTGGAACTCATGAAGCTTAAGGCAAGTAATGGTTGGTCCGACAAGAGTTTTACAGAACTTCTTGAGCTGTTAAAGGACCTGTTGCCAGAGGGGAACAAATTACCGCATACGACATATGAAGCAAAGCAAGTCTTATGTCCGTTGGGCCTGGAGGTGAGAAGAATTCATGCTTGTCGAAACGACTGCATTTTGTATTACAAGCAATACGCTGACTTGGATGTTTGCCCTGTCTGTGGGGCTTCTAGATACAAACGAACAATAAGTGAAGGTGAAGGAAGTAAGTCAAAGAGGGGAGGCCCCGCAAAGGTGGTGTGGTATCTCCCAATTGCGGAACGCATGAAAAGAATTTTTGCGAATCCGGAACAAGCTAAGCTAGTGCGTTGGCATGCCGAAGAACGGAAAGTCGATAGTAAGCTTAGGCACCCAGCAGATTCAGTACAGTGGCGGACAATCGATAGGATTTACCGCGAATTCTCAAATGACCCAAGAAACATGCGTTTTGCCATGTGTACGGACGGCATTAATCCATTTGGTGATTTGAGCAGTCGTCATAGTACATGGCCAGTTCTTCTTGTGAACTATAACCTTCCTCCCTGGTTGTGCTTCAAAAGAAAGTACATTATGCTTGCCATGCTAATTCAAGGACCGAGACAACCTGGCAATGATATCGATGTGTTCCTTGAACCGATAATCGATGACTTTGAGAGGCTGTGGAATGAGGGCACACGAACATGGGATGCATATGCACGAGAGTATTTCAACCTCCGTGCGATGTTGTTTTGTACCATCAACGATTATCCGGCCCTTGGCAACCTTTCTGGCCAAACTGTCAAAGGGAGATGGGCATGTTCGAAGTGTATGGAGGAAACAAGGAGCAAATGGTTGAAGCATTCACGCAAGATGGTCTACATGGGTCACAGGAGATTTCTCCCAAGGTATCACCCTTATAGGAATATGACAAAGAATTTCAATGGACACAGAGATACAGCTAGCCCCCCGACAGAGCTAACAGGGACAGAGGTGCACAACTTAGTGATGGGAATAACCAACGAGTTTGGAAAAATGAGGAAAGATGGAAAGACAAAAGAGAAAAGCATGTGGAAGAAGAAGTCAATATTTTGGAGACTACCATACTGGAAGGATTTGAGGTTCGTCACTGCATAGATTTGATGCATATTGAGAAGAATGTATGCGAGAGTTTAATGGGATTACTGCTTAACCCTGGTAGTACAAAGGATGGTCTCAACGCCCGGCGAGATCTGGAAGACATGGGTGTTCGTTCAGAGCTACATCCCATAACCACGGAATCGGGCAGTGTGTACCTTCCTCCAGCTTGCTACACTCTCTCGAAAGATGAGAAGATGGATTTGCTAACATGTCTGAGTGGTATAAAGGTTCCATCTGGGTACTCATCAAGAATTAGTAAGTTCGTTTCAGTGGAAGACCTTAAATTGATAGGGATGAAGTCGCACGATTGCCACGTCCTTATCACACAGCTGTTGCCCGTTGCAATAAGGAATATTTTGCCTCCTAAGGTGCGACACACGATAATGCGATTGTGCTCCTTCTTCCATGCAATCGGCCAGAAGATCATTGATCCCGAGGGACTAGATGAACTACAGGCAGAAATTGTGAGAACCATATGTCATCTTGAGATGTACTTTCCTCCTACTTTCTTTGATATAATGGAACATCTTCCCGTGCACCTTGTTAGACAAACAAAGTGTGTGGTCCTGCTTTCATGACGCAGATGTATCCTTGCGAAAGGTACATGGGGATCCTGAAGGGTTTCGTACGGAACCGATCCCACCCCGAGGGGAGCATCATTGAGAGTTACACCACCGAAGAGGTCATCGAGTTTTGTGTTGACTATATGTCAGAAACCTCTTCAGTTGGATTACCACGATCTCATCACGAAGGAAGGCTTGATGGTGTGGGCACTGTTGGAAGGAAAATTGTAAGGATGGATCGTAAGGTGTATGATAAAGCTCATTTCACGGTACTCCAGCATATGACTGAGGTAGTGCCGTACTTTGATGAACACCTACGATTTCTTCGACAGGACAACCCAGGGCGATCAGAGAGTTGGGTCAGAAAAAAGCACATGTCTTCTTTCAACGAGTGGTTCAAGAACCGACTTGCCAACATGCCGAACTTGTCAAGTGAAACACTGAAGTGGTTGTCACAGGGTCCTGAATGGAGTGCTACCACCTGGCAAGGATATGACATAAATGGGTACACCTTTCACACGATCAAGCAAGACAGCAAATGCACAGTTCAGAACAGTGGGTTACGCATTGAGG
This sequence comes from Oryza officinalis, assembly GCA_008326285.1. Lineage (NCBI taxonomy): Eukaryota > Viridiplantae > Streptophyta > Magnoliopsida > Poales > Poaceae > Oryza > Oryza officinalis. Next base: position 46,043,943 of record BDMV01000007.1, read on the forward strand.
CCGCTAGCGACGGTGGTCGGCGTGATCAGTACTATGGCAGAGTTGAGCAAATATTGGAGCTGGATTACTTGAAGTTCAAAGTGCCGTTGTTTCGTTGTCGATGGGTCGATCTTCGTAATGTAAAAGTTGATAATGAAGGTTTCACCATTGTCAATCTGGCTAACAACGCGTACAAGGATGAACCGTTCGTTCTCGCCAAACAAGTTGTTCAAGTATTCTACATAATTGACCCGTGTAACAAGAAACTGCATGTAGTTCGTGAAGGGAAAAGGAGAATTGTTGGATTGGACAACATTTCAGACGAAGATGATTACAACCAGCACGTGCACGGCATAGGTCAGGAAATACCTATAGAATTGGAGGAAGAAGAAGATGAGGTTCAACATGCACGCGTCGACCACGAGGAAGGATTATTTTTGTAATTTATGTCCATTTTGTCTAGTATATGTATGACTCTAATATGTTTGCAATGATCATTAGTGTATTGCTTACGAAATAGTTCATGTAAGTCAAATGAAATATTAAGCACAATAACTACTATAAGTGAAATAAAATAATTAAGTAAAATAAAATAATGAGGTAAGTAAAATATGGTGAAGAAATACTGGAGTCAAAAGGTCAAATCCAGTCAACCTCATCAATGACGGGCTCTAACTTAGATTTAGTTGGGGGCCGTCACAGGTATCATAACCTGTGACGGCCGTTTAGTTGGAGCCCGTCACAGGTGTCATAACCTGTGACGGCCGTTTAGTTGGAGCCCGTCACAGGTGTCATAACCTGTGACGGCCGTTTAGTTGGAGCCCGTCACAGGTGTGGTTGACTAGGGTAACATTAGTGTCTTTTCTAGATCCAGATCCACTTTACACACCACATTACACGTCCTCCACCGCCGCCACTGAACTCGTCCTGCTCCGCCGCCGCCGACCACCTCCACCGCCGCCGAACTCGTCCTCCACCGCCGCCGCCGCCACTGAACTCGTCGTCCACTGCCCTCGCCCTCCTCCACCGCCGCCGACCTCCTCCACCGCCGCCGAACTCGTCCTCCACCGCCGCCTCCTCCTCCACCGCCGCCGACCTCCTCCACCGCCGCCGAACTCGTCCTCCACCGCCGCCGCCGAAGAAGCCCTTCACCGCCCTCGCCCTCCTCCACCGCCGCCGACCTCCTCCTCTGTGCTGCCGGAGAAGAAGCCCTCCCCCCCATCAGCTCGACGCCGTGAGGGTATCCCCCTCCTCCTTGCCAAGCTACACCACCCTCTTCCCCTTTGCTACACAGTGAGAACTCGTCTTCCCCTTTCATCCATTTTTTTAGGGTTATTGTATATTTATAATTTGGCTCAAATCTGTGATGTGGTAGTTTTTGAGATTGGATTAGGTACTCACGTATTTGATGGTTGTTCAAATGGTTTATATAGAACTTGTTCAGATTTATATAGGGTTCTTGCATGTATGTTCATTTAGGGTTTAAGTAAATTGGTACCAAATTGGTACCAAAATAATATATATATAGTATGTCTGTCACCTGCATACATGTAGTTCGCATATATATTTCACATCCCTCATATATATAATAGTGCAAAGTGTATTGAAATTAGTGAAATTAGTGAAATGATAGGAAATTTATAAGCGTATTCAAATTATTTAGTCGATGACAACGCCCGGCGCATCCCCGTCCTCAACGACGCCTGCGAGGATACAGGTAGAAGCAGACCCAGCCACGGTTTCCCAGGTCATCCGTCGACGAGGCAGCCGAAGAACCCGAACCTCGTGGTAATTTGTAGGATACCTTTTAATAGATGACAACAAAATTTGTACCTACCACCCCTTAGCAAATGCTCCTTCTGTCTTAGCTGCAGAAGTGCCTCAAGAACAACAACCGTCGCCTTCGGCCGGGACAAGTGCATCTAGGTCAAGTAGAAATCCCCGGACACAAAATAGATGGCCGACCACAGTGCAGGTTATAAGAGAGGTTGACGCAAGTGGTAGGCCCACGGCGCCGAGGACTGTCATAGGAAGATGGTCTAACTGCTGCGGGCTGGCAGCACGTGAGAATTTCGGCATCCTCCACAAAAACATCGGAAGGGTCCCAGAAGCTGAGATGGAGCGAGCTTGGACGGCTATGGAGAAATGGTTCACATTTCCGGATGAAGCAAAGGAAAGGCTTAAGCGGAAGGCATTCCATAAGATGGGCAAAGCATGGAAGAATTGGAAGTGGAAACTCTTCACGGAGTATGTCATCCCACCCGGCAATCGTACTCCGTTCGTTGAGTACCCTCAAATAACGGAGACGGTGTGGGAGCAATTTTGCGAGATGAAGAACAGCGAAGATTTTAGGCAGTCAAGCGAGGCACATCGCCTACTGCAAAAGCGGAATGAGCACCCGCATCGACTGGGCACGGCTGGGTACATCGGCAAGGAGCAAATATGGGCCCAAGAGGATGCAGCCGCTGCAGCAGCGAATGTCCCTGCCCCATTCGCCGACATCCCTGAACGAAGAGCTCGCAACTGGGCGAGGGCTAGGGGTAAGGTCAACCCTGACGGCTCCATCACATTTGACAATCAAAGTGACGCCAACGTCTATCAGGAGCTGGTGAGTTCGCTAATTAACCTCATTAATTTCCGTTCATATTAAGCAAAAGATTTGTAACAAGAATCCTGTTTTTTATAGTTAGGGTTGGTTGCCGAACAAGCTTCGCAGAGCGAGGTCGAGTCCGCGCCGAAGAGACGCGAAGATGACATCCTCACGAAGGCGCTCGGAACCAAAGAACATCCTAGTCGGACTCGGGGAATTGGCGTCGATGTGCCCTGGAAGCATGGCCTGCCCCAGTACAGCTCCCAATACAGGAAACAGAAAGTCTCCAAGGAAGAGAGGGATGCTCGTTTGAAGGCCGAGCTTAAGTTGGAGGTCATTCAAGAACTCCAAGCAGACATGGACGCCAGGGTGGAAGAAAGGGTTCAGAAGGTCCTCGCCGAGATGAATATACGTCGAGCCGCTACACAAGTTGTCCATCCAACTCCTCCTGCACAACACGAAGCGAGTCCGTCACAACACAAGAGTAGCTGTGCATCCACAGAAGTGCCGGCCCCTCATCTCCCTGTCACACCACTAGATGCGGTGGACAACATAGAGGTAATCGATTATATCCGATTCATATCTACTCAAATACCTTTACATGTTCCAATATTAAATTCATACTTTAAAAATGCAGGACGTAGAGCAGTGTGTCCTAGTGGTGAGGGTCCACCCAACTTTCGCGGCCGAAGTCGCTGAGGGCATGGCTTTCAATCCCTCGGACACAGAAAAGGTGCACGGCGTAAACCTACGTCATGGGTATGCCAAGGTGTCCATAGATTCAGTCAAGGACAACTGATCAGCCTTTCCGCTGCCTGTGCCCCCTAATGATGAAATCATGACTTTGGGCGATGCGTGCAAGACGTAGATACAATGGCCCAAAGAAGACATAATTGTGAAGATGACTCCTCGTCCAAGTCGACCGACGGAGCGAACACCTCCCACGTCTAAGCTATCAATTGAGGCTCCTCGTGGACCGACGTTGTCAGAACCCCATTCACCTGCCGCAGCCGATATGGATTTGACACACATAGCTCAAAAGCTGTCTCCAATAAAGACCACAAGGAAGGCTGATAGCTCTCCACCCATTGTCAAGGGACAAAAACGTGAACGCGGGGGTGCTACAGGCAAAGGGAAGGTCGAGGAGTCGGCGCCGGTGAAAAAAAGGGGGAAGGCTGCAGCGTCGGCGCCGTTGACCAAAACGGGGAAGGTCGTGAAGGCCCCAGCACAATTTGAACTAGGCATGCCGTTGGTGGAGGACAATGTGTTGGCCGTGATGGGTATTGCTTGCCGAGAGCTACACAAACAGTACATGGAGCTAAGCAATGCCAAGCGGAAAATGAGGGAGTCATCCATAGTTGGACATCACGACCACCAGCCCTTCCTATCGTCACCTGCCTATGTAACTATAGGCTTTGATGACCTCTTCGACCTATTCAGGATTCGGAAGTTAGACACAGGACTTCTAAAATGCTACTTCTTGTAAGTGCAAACCTTCCTCCTTGTGATATTAATGGACTATCGTCTAAATTAGTGCTAATACGTAATTGTTTTAAGGTTGTGTTGGATCGAGGGTCGTCGCCTTGGTAATCAAGTTGGGTTCCTTGATCCATCGATGGTCAATGAGGTCAATCTGCAAAATAACTTCAATGAATTGGTTGACTACGTGAACCGGTGCTTATGGGCCCACCAAGACAAGGAGTACATCATGTGCGCGCACAATCAAGAGTAAGAAGACAATAATCATTTCGTGTATATTGTTGTTGAAGCTAAGTTTCTTATTACTAATGCTACATAACCACCGCGTAGGCGACATTGGGTTCTCCTAGTCATCGTACCTAAATGGAGTAGGGTCTACTACCTTAACTCAAGTAAGGCAAAGGATTATAATTTCACTGAAATCATCAAGGCCTTAAATATGGCTTGGGGACCATATGTGGAAAAGGGTGGTAGGTACAAGGAGGGCAAGGACCAACTTTATCACGACACCAATTTCGCATGCGCACAACAGATCGGGGACCAGTGCGGTTTCCACGTATGCCACAATATGTCGACACTTCTAAGAGAGGTCAAAAATTTCGACCCTGAGGTTGTTGCTAATGGCAAATTCAAACATTTCAATACCAAATATTAATCTTATAAACGTGCTAACTTATGTATTATTAAACAGAAAGGTAGAGCTGGCTGGAAGGTTTCACCCATCAACCCTCCTGCTATCAGAGGCGAACTGTGCGCCTTCATTCTCGCCGAAATAATGAACAAGAAAGGACGTTTTCACGTCTAATAGACGATTGAACTGGGCTACTTGTGATGTCGTGAACAAAACAGTTATCCAATTTTCTGTGATATAAAAATAGTTGTTTCTATGGTTCTGTGGTACGGCATGCTATGTAATTTACTTTCACTGGATGGATATGGTCACCTGTGTATATTTTCTTAGAAAAGAGATTTAAAACTGATTTGGAACATTACCTCTTTACTACTCCCTCCATTTTCAAATTATTTGTTGTTTTTTATGACATGCGTATTTTGCGTTGCCCTGTTGTGCCGTTCATTTGGATGGACTTCAATGGCCAGTGATGAATAAGAACATATTATCTACACTTGTCCATTTTTAGGTTTCATTGTTGGTTGTCTTATGCATAAGAACAGACTATCTACACTTGTCCTTTTTCTGGATGCTTAAGAACAGACTATCTACACTTGTTCTTTTTTATGCATAAGAACATATTATGTACACTTGTTTTTTGGGACACTTGCTTTTGCTACTGCTAGCTGATTCCCTCTGTTTTTTGTCCTTGATGCAAATGATAGTAATTGATGCATAATGCTTGAACAGAACTGAGGCCATATCTTAATACTTTCATAGTGGATCTGAAATCTCATGCATTTTGGGTGCTTTTGGGGGAAATGGGATGCAAACTGGTAGAATTGATGAATGAATTGATGAATTGATGAATGCATGTGATATTGGCGCTGCCTGGCATGTATCTGTGATGTTTCTGTTTTTCAGAGGGCATGACTAGCAAATCCTGAGGCTAGCCAATATTTAGTATTTATTTTTTTTTAGGATTTAACACATCAGTGACGGGTCATAAAAAAAAGACGTCACAGGTAACCATCCTGTGACGGATTCGTAAACCGCGGCCGTCAGAGCTGACTCTCCTGTGACGGGCCTTTACTTTCTTGCCCGTCACAGGTAGTCCAGCTGTGACGGATTCTAACTACCGGAGACTAATACCTCTGACGGCTTTTTGTTTAGATGTCCGTCAGAGATGAGACACCTGTGACGGGTTCTAACTGGTCCTAAGCTAGCGGAGACCAACACCTCTGACGGACGTCTATTTATTTGCCCGTCAGAGATGTGTGTCACCTCTGACGGCCGGCCACCCGTCAAAGGTGACAGGGCTCACCAGTGACCACTGATCACTGACCAAGCCCAAATCCGTCAAAGGTGAGGGTTTGGGCCCGTCACAGGTGACCTTATCCAGTGTAGTGGATATAGTGTCCTACATGACACTCCTCCATACCATACCTATTCAGCAATACGGCGCAATTCTGTCAGTACCTTTTTAAAGCGTCTACTGTTGATTCTTCTTCTACTGATTTGGGCATGTCTAAATGTCACATATGAAGAAAGGCATGAGCATCTTCAAAAATGATCCTCTCAAGCACATTGACCTTCACAACGCGGTGTTCCGGGGACGCACCGTTGTCGGCAACCACTCAGGTGTTGCTGGAGCATCGCCAACACCAGGACAAGCTCAAGCTCAATGGCAAACTGTTGATGTTGCGCAGCTCACAGCCACTTACATGCCTCCTATGCCATCTCCACCAGCACCTCAGTCTACCTCAAGGGGTAAGGAAAAAAGGGTAGTCACTGATAGTGCTGCCTTAGGGGGGTCTTCAAAGAAGTCCCGCAGCGACGGCACCGAAGAGGCCCTACAAAGGCTTGCAGACCTACGACATAAGTCGATGCATAGCCGGGTAAGAGAGGCAGCCGAAGCTAAGTCCAAAGGGATTGAGGCATGCATGGAGTTGGTTGAAAATGATGGACACCGTATTACCGGTCCGGTCTGGTACGCTGTTTGTCGTTTATTCCAAAATCCCAACCACTGCGCATGCTTCATAAGAATCCCGACTGCCGAAGCTCGCCTAGATTTTATCCAGGTGATGTCACAGGGTGGTGGTGGTGCTAGTGGTGCAGGTGCCTCCAGTGGTTGTCAATAAAGCACGAGCTCCTCTATTCCATTGTAGTTGTATTTGCTTTATCAGCACTGTACCATGTTTTCAAAATAATCCTGTCAATCTTTCAGCTCCTGAGTTAGAGTTTGAGTTAGTGTAACAATTGTGGATTTAACATAATTGTGATGTCAATTTTCCATAATTCGTTTGTGTGACATATCAAGTTTTAATACTACATGTTTTTTACTGTAATGTTAGCTATTTCTCTCATGTTTTAATTTTCTAGCTAACTGAATACATATGTGACACTGTTTGTATTTTCAAAATTTGCTTTTTAAAGGACTTTGGCGATGAGTACTGGTGCGTCTGCCTCACACGGCACAGGAGGGCACACAAGCAGCGATGAGGATGATGCCCTCATCGATTTACTCGTAGCAAGTCTCCAAAAAAAAGGAGAGAGCTCCAAGGCGAATACCGGTTCAAACCGGTATTAGTTGGATGCTGGAAACTATGGCGAATCGAAGGCAATGTACGGCCATGTTCCGTTTGACTGCGGAGCAAATACATAGTCTACATGACCTATTGATCACTTCGTATGGCCTCACTGGGACAACCGAGGTATGTGCGTTAGAAAAACTTGGGATGTTTTTGTATGCTATGGTAGGAAATCGTTCGAACAGAGACACGAACAATTGTTTCGTACGGTCAAGCTCAACCGTGTCCATTAACTTCCACCAAGAACTGATCAGTATGAACGCGTTGGCGGGGAATATTTTGAAACCTGTGGATCCCAACTTCACGGAAAGTCATCCTCAGTTTTTGAATGAAGATTGGATCAAACCATTTTATCAGTCGGTCGGTGCTGTAGACGGCACGCATGTGCTAGTCATGACATCTGCTGCCATGTCTATTGAACACAGGAACCGACACCATGTAACGACCAAAAATGTTCTAGTTATTTGTGATCACTACGGGAGAATTATGTTCTGTGATGCTGGATGGCCAGGCTCGGTACACGATCAAAGGATTCCGACCGAGGCAGTTCAATATTATCCCAACAATTTTCCAAGGATACCCGTTGGTGAGTCTATTTTTTTTTGGCAATAATTATGAAAATGATATGCTACTATTTTTCACTAGTGAGCTCTAATGCATAATATTTGGTCTGCTACGTTGGACAGGAAGGTATTTACTTGTGGACTCTGGATTTCCTAGTAGGATGGGATGTCTTGCACCATACCCATATGTATGCTACCACAGGGATCAACTTGGAGATGAAGGTGCGCCCCCACTTGTAGGACGAGAAGAGACATTTAACCACCGACACTCTTCGTTGCGAAGTATTGTTGAAAGAACATTTATCATTGTCAAAAAACAATGGAAAATACTGAAGGAAATACCCTACTTCCGAGAAGAGAATGTTCCCAAGCACATAATACATGCAGCTTTTGCTCTGCACAACTTCAAAATGGATAGTGCTGCTAACGTATACTACCGTCAAAACAATCCTCTGTACAATGGATATCCTGTGGTGCCACAACACACATCATTCGACCAGATGTATTACACCACAAATAGCGAGCAAGCTATGACCATCTGGCGTGATTGCATTGCTGATGCAGTGTTTAATCATTATCGATAGGTGTCATGTTTTGTAAAATGGAATATGTACTGCCTTTCATTACAATATCATCCATTTAGCCTTTCAGAACTAGGTTAATTATTGAAATTGTATTGTTTTTATTCTGATGGATAGTTCTTTTTTCATGGTTTTCCCAATATTGCAGAAACGTTAAAAGAATGTGGAGTGACTTCCTGAATTTTATCGGAAATACGAACGAATTTAAGTACAGCAGCTGCAAAGTAATTATTTGGACTGTGTTCGCTAGCCTGTGTTCCCAACGCAAGTAGTGCGCATGGAAAACAAAACGGTCCATTAGCGCGTGATTAATTAAGTATTAGCTAGTTTTTTTTTGAAAAATGGATTAATTTGATTTTTTTAAGCAACTTTTGTATAGAAACTTTTTGCAAAAAAATACACCGTTTAGTAGTTTGAAAAGAGTGCGCGCGGAAAAAAAGAGTGGTGAGTTGGGGAGATGAAATGAAGAACTAAGCCACATGGATTAATTTGATTTATGTTTAATTAAGTATTTACAATTTTCTTAAAAAAGGATAAATATGATTTTTTTAACCAATAGAATATTTTTATATAAAGTGCAGAGTTTGTTTGTTCATCGCTAATGACGTGGTTATTGAATTTACATCGCACAATTAAGAATAATAGTCCGTCTAAATTGAGGGTTCATTCCTCACATTTCTTTGCTCTTATTTACATTTTCAGGCTTTTGTTCATACATATTTATTTCGTGCAGCACTGTTGAGCAAATATTTTTTTCGGTCAAACACGAGCGCAACGAGCCGGGCCAACGCCTGCAGCTGACGGCTTCTGTCGGCGGTTAAACGGCGTTGTTATTACGTCCCTGCCTCCGTTCTCGTGTGAACAGTAACGCTACAGGCAACTACAGTACTTCAACAGTACTTTTGGTTCTCAAACCAGCATGACCCTGCGAACCACAACTATCGAACTCAGCCTAAAAGACTTGCATATATAAAGAACTCGTACTCAAGAGCCAAGTCTACGTATTAATCAGCAGTTAATCTTGATGAAACCTTATAGCCCGTCTGTTTTTACATCGGTCGGTCTCAGTCTGAAAAACAAAAATTCTAAATCGAATGTTCAGAAGACAAGAATAGTAAACTAGTAATTTGCACGGTATCGCCAAATGCGTTACTGAAGATCGTAGCACCGTAGGACTATGGCACCAATGGTGGCACTGTTTCCGCTGTGAAATCAAATCGCCAACAAGTCATTATTTTTAGAAACAAACACTAAATCCAAAAAAAAATACGTTGAAATCATCTTTGACTATTGATATATGTCAAAAGAAAAAAAAGAAACATGGTAACTATTGGCTTACTGTAGCACATGAAAAGCGACTGGGGCGGCAGCATGGTGCTACACATGGCGGGAAGGAGCACCATGCGGACCGGATCGATGGGCCTGGAGATCAGCCTGCTCATGTCGCCATTGATCCCGTGGCAGAGGCAGATGAGCGCGCTGCCAACGAGCGACCTGAACCCGTCGCAGCAGGCGCCCGGCGGCGCCGCCGGCGCGGTGGCGTTGGTGAGGTAGTCGACGCACGGCAGCAGCTCTACGAGCGACGTCAGGCACTCCGTCGGCGGTGGCGGTGGTCGCGGCCGCGCCGTTGTCCCTGGAGAAGGGAGCGGCGGCAATGGCGGCAACGGCGGTAAGGCGGGGAGCGGCGGCAGAGCGGGGAGTGGTGGCAGTGGCGGCAATGGCGGAAGGCCGGGGAACAGTGCAGCCGCCGGCGTGGATGAAGTGGAGGCTCCTCCTTGCACTTCTTGTTCTCCGGCAAGGCCTGTCCATGTCGGTTCTTGGCTTGCGGCCGCGGGCACCCTCGCTGCCGATGGCTGCCGCGACGCACCAGCCACGGCGAAGGTGAGGAGCAAGAAGATGACCCACATGTGCTGCTGCGCCATTATCCTTCCTCGCGTTGTCAAGACCGAAAGACGCAGAAAGAATGTTACATCTCGCCGCGCCAAATGCTGAAACTCTCTATCTGCAGCAGAACTGGTGTGTGAACTGTCAAGTATCAACGTTTTTGACACGACGATGCCTGCAGGAGAGGCAGGTGAATTTAATCCCGTGCTACTCTCTTGGCTTCGGGATCATGCTCTTGGTCTCCATGCTAGATCTTAACCGAAGTGACTTTTATACTCACTTGTTGTGACTGAACATTCCTTGGCAGCTTCACGTTCTTGGCACTTGGCGTGGTCTCTTCTGAAAACAGAATGCATCACAAATCACCCATTTGTTTATCCTTCACATTGTTACGGCAGAAGATTAAGCCCTTGGGGTACCAGAATCTCTGAACCACCAAACTCAGCACCTCAGCGTCTCAGCTTTCAAGTACTACGGATTATAACTGGATGGTCGGATAGATTATAGACAAGAACTTGTATGCATAGGATGTGTTTCCTAACAAGTAATTTAAAAAAGTTTATATAATCGATACTGATGTAGGAAGTTTTTAGAGAAACTGTACTTTTGGAAGACAAGCCATACTTCCATTAGCAATTTAGAATCATGGTTCGTTTCGCATGTGTTGGCTGAAATTCGTTGAACATTTCGTGGCCCTTGTCCTGCATGTACCCGATCTGCCTAGCAGCAGCCCACACATTCAGCATAAGCATCTCACAGAAATCAGCCCACGCCGTCTACCGCGATGCCGCGAAGCCCACCAACAGCACCCCGTGGATTGAGATTCTTTAACGTGAAGTTGAAAAGCCGTGGTCGCTGTCCTGTGAGCCCCCACTGCTCTCGGTCACAGACGTAGCGTGAGGCTCTTCCCTCACGTCGTTTCAGACCTTTCGGGCCTTATCTGTTAGCCTAATAAATCAAAGCAAAATTTTAAATTTAAATTTTTAAACATAATTTTAAAGTTGATTTAAAGATATTTTTAATATAATTTCTTTTGCAACATTAGCTTTTAAATCGCTAAAAACAAATATATGTAAGTTTTATTTACAAATTAATTTTTATTTTTTAATAAACCATTTTGGTTTATTAAAAAATATAGGCTAACGATAAGACTGTCAGTTTGACGGCGCGGGTGGCGTCAGGAGAGACCAGTGACACACACCCCACCGCGCCGCGCAACGCGACGGCGGCATCCGTAAAATCGCCGGCGGCTTGGCTCGCCCGAGACCCCGGAGAGCTTGGGCGCCGCGCTACCGCGGCGCTCGCTCGCTAGCCATTCACCCGTGACTTGCCTGCTGTGCTTGTCGCTGCCATTCACCGATTGACCAACGGACTCGGCCATCAGCGATACTGCCAGCCAAGTAAACCCTGCCTTCAGATGGCGACCGTGTAGCATGCATCCCTTTCTGTTGTCACTTCCGGCAGATCACTTTTTTTTTTGTCATTTGTAATTTAGGCATTACTAGCAAAATACCCATGTATTACGACAAATGAAACAATTTCAAAAGGACTAAAAAATTCTCTATCCGATCATAAATATTTAACATTTAGGATAAGATTTGATCAAAATTTTAAAATTCTAATCATTGGTAACTTCTTGTCAAATGCTTAGTTTAAAAATAAAAAAAATGGTATGCATAGATTTTGTAATGAAAAGTACTATTACGATACATAATATATTGAACTTATTAGAGTCTATATTCAAATATAGAATTTATGGTCAGAACTTTAAAATTTTAATTGAATCTAATCCTAAAAGTCAAATATTTATTACTACAGGGAGAAAAGCTATTCATATAAATAGTGGTCATTGTCACAAGCTACTATAGCTACCAGTCCATCATCTGTTGAATTGTGAGACCATATTTGTATGATTGAATTGTGATGAGAAAATCGGCATCGTTCTTATATGTTTATCTAGTTTTGAAGTTACAAAGTGTAGTTCCACACAAATATGCTTGTGTTGAGTAACACGAGTCTAGGTCACACAAAATCTATTCCCAACATGATTATTTGGTCTATTGATATGTAGGAAGCTTAAAGTCAACCTCGATGAATGGTGACGAATGAAATTATATTGAGGGAAAAGCCAAGACACCTTGGGGACGGACACCATGTGGATGTATTGATGTGATGGGTTCACAGGTTGATCATACCAGCACCAAAAATCGCAAAGAAAGTATTTAGAAAAATGGAAAGAGAAGAGATCCATTTTCGAAATCATAAGGACATGCACAATGCTCATGTGCGACGAGTGGTTTTGGCTTGCCAATTAGGAGCCATAGCTCCGATTCAGACATGTGATGCCTCATTAGGGTAAACGCGTGGGGCGATGAGGGATGAAAGGGTGAGGGTTGTGATAACTAGGGGAGGAAAAAGAGAGGCCTACCAGTATGGACATCGCAGGAGGAAGCTCCGTCGTCCTAATTTGCACCATCGTTGAAGAGCTCATCGGTCCACCGCTGCCAAAGGGCTGGGCGCCTAGTCGATCATATCTTTTACATGCTGCCCCGATCTGCACCGTTCTTGAGGGTCATGCCTTGTCATTATCCGCATGGGAGAGATAGGGTAAAGAAAAGAACGAGAGAAAGAGAAGAAAGGGTGGATGGGTGACTAATATTTGATGGTTGGATCATGCTTATTAATTGTCCTAAGTTTTGAGTACAAATGAATAAAAGCAGAGGCTGAATTGCAAATTCCATGTTAATATCTAAGACTCCTCGGCGATGTAGAACCAATGTCTCAATAGTGCTTGTAGGGACGGACCCAACATTTAGCTAGGCCTTAAACTGATCACACAATATTTTTTACCCATCTATAAAATACATGATGAATTTATATATGACCCAGATAAAATATATGAGCTTTAACCACTAGGTCTCAAGCCATGGTCTAGTTGGTTCGGAACCTGGATCCGTCCTAAATGCTTGAGTCTATATGGTGGCCGAGAGCACTACATAGAGGTATGATGTGTTGTCAATGTCCTAAGGGGACAACATTCCGTGGAATTTGATTAGAGTTAATTACACCTTGATCATTATTATCAAAGTTTTATTTGGTATCATGCTCTATCTAATATTTTCACTTCGAACTACTTCTTTCGTCAAAAAATATAGCAACCTACTCTATATTCAGATTCGTAGTCTTAGTATGTGTCTAATTTCATTCTAGGTTGCTATATTTTAGGATGGAGGAAGTAGATAAGATTTTTCTTTGTTGCACTTTAGACCACCTCAAGTCACTTCTCAAGCTACATCTATTTTCTAATCTTGCAAAGAATAGCGTACGTGTAAGGCATTTCTCTATCTGCATCTATTCTCTAAACATGCAAAGAGTAGTCTATCATCTAATCTGGTAATGAATAAACTACATGTAAGTCACTTTTCCAGCTACATCCAATGACGGATTCATCTCCTGGGCAGCACGGGCAGCTGCCCGGGCTTCAGGACGACGATGCCTGGAGATCCAACGCTAATCCTTCGCTAAAATAGATTAATTCTCAGACAGTGTGCATGTTGGTTAGAGGCAGGGTTGGAAAAACCGGCGGTAACCGCACGGTTACCGTCCGTACTGTGGGGGTACGGTTACCCGTACCGCGCGATACGGTTTAATGAAATTCGTCCGAATTCAAAAATTTTTTAAAAAAAATCAAAAAAATGGTGAAGGTAGTGCTTGATTTATAGTGTTTTATGGTGAAGAAATTTCTCAAAAAAGAGTAATATTTATTCAAATTTGAGAGCAAAACGAAAAATAAATTTAAAAATTGGGAAAAAAAAATGGACCGGCCCGTTACTGTGCGGCCCATCACACATCGCGCGGTAACCATGCCAAACCGCGCGGTTACCGCGCCATACTGCACGGTAACCGTGGTCGATATCGCGGTTTGCCCGAATTTTTGAATTCAAATTTTGATTTGTAAATTTATCACGGTTTTGCGCGGTTACCACGGATACCGCCGGTAACCGCCGTACCGTCGGGTGGCTGTAACCAAGCCCCCGACGGTAAGTCCAACCCTGATTAGAGGTAAATACGGTGGCTGCAACCGACGTTTGGGTTGGGCCTCGGCTGCCTTTGGCCTGCCTGGAGTCCTAGCCTCAATGCCTCACACGGACATGTACCCAAGCATTGAACAACTTGCTAAATTTCAATTCTAATCCCAGTTTCTTGAATGGTTAGACTGAATTATTGTTGCTAGAGTTTCAGGCACAAAGTAATATTTAGTTGATATATATAAGATAAGTCTTAAAATAATAGAGGTAGAAATTTAGCCTAACTGATCAAGGTTCATCATCATATTTGAAAAATAAAATTGCCTATACACACAATAGATGTATCAATGATACGTTTCGGTCTAACTAAATATAAATATATATTATTTTCTTACATATTCCATTGATATTGATACACATTTTTTTGTCTCGTAGAGTTGCTTTTAGGCATGTTAGCGCACCATCTAGGTGGAGCACTGTCAAATTAAGCTTCTTATAAATTGACTACTCGTTGTCGTATCATCCTTTCTTTCACCCGTCAATATTTACATGTATTTTGGACCATGTTTTTATTAAAAGAATTTTGCACTGTTAACTTTTATGGCTTTATACTAAAAAAATGAACATATTTGAGTGTAGCAGTTTTTTTATTAGCTAGGTTTGTCCAGGCTTCAGAAAACTTCTGACTCCGTCACTGGCTACATCTATCCTTTAATCTTGTGAAAAGTAGATTATGTGTAAGTAAGAAAGATTGCTAGTTTACGGGTGTCGATGTGCAAAGTCATTAATGTGCTCGAGAAAATTTTTAGATAGTCTAAAACGAAACAAATATAAAATAATCTATTTCAAAATGAAAATATGAGTTAACAGATGATCGGAAGTAAAACTCTAGAACGCATTTTACTCAGCTGATTATTGCGTCACACAGCACTGAGAGATGAAGAGCTGAGTGGATTAGTAGGTGGGAGGAGTAGAGATAGAAATTCGCATGGGAGTAGACGAGCGCGAGTTGTTTCCCGCTGACGATCGAGCGAGTTTCCTGCTGACGAACGAGCAGTTCTTTCCTGCTTCCCTTCGCGTGGGTTAGCCTTCAGCACATCAGAATTGAGGGCTCGCGCCCCGCAGTAGTCGCAGGTACCTACGCGGCACGGCGATCGATGACGGACGTCCGTAACTGCCGCAGGCTGACCTGCGGTTGTGCCGCTGCGGCAGGTAGTTGAGACGTTATTTTAGTAGTCAAAGACGACGCGGCTAAGCCTGTGTATTTTTGTGTGAGTTTTCATCATCTCATCCTTCGTTTTTTTTTTACGTTTTTCAAATCGTTAAATAAAATATTTTTTTAAAAAAAATTTATAAAAAATTATTTTAAAAAATCATACGTATTTTTTAACTAATAATAATTAATTGATTATGTACTAAACCGTTACATCGTTTTGCATGTCGAAAGATACGAGTTTTTAATCCATATCTCCGAACAGGAACAGGCAGAAAATACGCGCTCGGCAACATGGCCATAATAGCGAGGGGTAGGCCAACCGGCCTGGCTGAACCAAGGCAGGCTCTCTCTGGCTCTGAACCTCTGACCAAGACCCAAGGTCTTGCTGAGGATTTTAAAACATTTCTTCAAGACCTCTCCCTTTTGAATTAAAAAGACCTGGGTTTCCGGTCAAAATTTTAAACCTGGCTTAATCCCGGCGAATACCCACCAACCCTCATTCTGGCTTTGGTTCTCCTCATGGGTCACGATTAGGCCCCCTACTCATCACAATCAAGCCACCAGGGCACGTCAAATGTCCTGGCAAATCCATGAATTTTGTAGACATTATCTAAAGATGAATTTTGTATAGGCGTACAGCTAATTAAACAAGTACCGGCTCCCATACCATTCGTCGTGTCAGGGCGTAATCACTACAGTACTATCAATTGGTGACCAGTCTAACTTCGTCAAATTGTTTGACGTAAATAACTATCATTAATCAGCCTGCAAACAAACCCGCATAAATTGCCCCTGTCCACACGTTGCTTTGGCTGCTACAATCCTAATCTTTTTTTTTTTGACGCTGCAGCCTGCCCCGTTCGATCCGGCGGTTCCGTCGATCAGCCAAACACTCGGTATTAATATGTCTGTGTTTTACGATAGGTCTGACCTATATAATTAAAAAGTAACTGAATGAATGGATTAAAAATAAAACACAAGTTAGATCTATATAGTTAAGAGACTGGATTAAAAAAGTACCGAATTACAAACGAAAAAGAAGACACGGTGAGAAGGGAAATAACGGCTACGCTTTTTTAAAATAGTAAAGATAATTAGCACATGATAATCAATAGAGCATCCGTAACCATTACATAACCATTACAGTAAAATTAAAAATGTTCTCTTAAAAATTTTTAGTTATATTAATTTTTTAAAAAAACACACTGTTTAACTTATTAGAAAATGGTCCACACCATAATAGCATAGTCGGAGTTGAAGTCCAAATACGGATAATAGGCCATATAACATATTAAAAAAATTATAAATAAAACTTATATATATATGTTATTAACGATTTAAATGTTAATGCTGAAAAATAAATTTTGATGAAGTTTTAAAATTTAAATTTTAACAACGGGCTGGTGCTGTGTAGAGAAAACGAGGGGCCCAAGCCGAAGGCTCGAGGAAATTACTATATCGCCCACCACACTGGGCCACGTTCTGGACGCGGTTGCTAAAAGCGAAAATATTCCCGGAACAAAGCAATTATTACCCGTCACGGCGTCACCGATTCGCCCATCTTATAAAGCCGCCCCCGTCTCCGCAAGTGATCGTATTCAATCAGATTATTCGATCACCGGAGACCCGAGGAAGAAGAAGAAGATGAGCTACTACGGCCAGCAACCTCCCGTCGGCGTCCCGCCGCAGCAAGGTTCGAAACCTCCACGGCTTCGCCCGTTTTCTTCGTCCCTCGCTTTGTTTGTTTTTGTGTGTGCTCGTGTTATTTCTTACGGATGGTTTGACTGAATCTTGGCCATGTCTGGATCTTGTGTTTATTCAGGTTACCCGGGGAAGGACGGTTACCCGCCGCCGGGGTACCCACCGGCCGGCTACCCGCCGGCGCAGGGCTACCCACCGGCTGGGTACCCCCCGCAGCAGGGTTACCCGCCACCGTACGCGCA
Source organism: Oryza officinalis (assembly GCA_008326285.1). Classification (NCBI taxonomy): domain Eukaryota; kingdom Viridiplantae; phylum Streptophyta; class Magnoliopsida; order Poales; family Poaceae; genus Oryza; species Oryza officinalis. Next base: position 46,061,407 of record BDMV01000007.1, read on the forward strand.
GCCGCCGCCCCAGCAGCAGCAGCACAGCAGTGGCCCTTCCTTCATGGAGGGATGGTGAGTACTTTGTCTCGTCTCGCCTTTTTTTTTTTCAAAACAGCAATTCAGCATCTTCTTCGTTACTCTTGTGCACTAGTAGATTTTGAACTACAAGATTGTTTGATTAGATCAAAATTTTAGGGCTATTTAGGCGGTTAGGGAGTAGTAGTAATTACCGGACGCTGGTCTCAGATCTGTCCACGCCGCCGGGTGCGGTGGCCGGCGCGTCCTCTGCGGCGGCGCACGTTCGCTGTGTGGTAGGGCCCTGAATAGACGCGTGAACTACCCCTTGGAACGTGCGTTTCGTTGACGTGTCGGCCCATCCAAGCAAAGCGCCGAAGTTGCATGATGCCACGAGGGGGTTGGTTGTCTTCTCCTTGCACCAGCGATGGCCGTCTGATCTTGGATGGACGGCTGTGATGCAGTCACATTCCCTTAGTGCTTAGCATTGGTTGTCTCTTTGGGAATTGTGGGTGATCACACCTGGTTGGTTGCTTGAGTTGGCCGGAGGAAAGATAAGTTCAAAAGCCTCTGGGAGAATAAAAATCTGTGCTTTTCAGATTCCTTTGGGGAGAGGTCACCTAGGATAAATCTTTCTTTTCTTTTAGAGAGAGATACTTCCTCCATTCCACGATATCATCTCACAATATTAGGAATTTTGGTTAGATGTGACATCAGATTTGTAGTAGTAGAATAAAATATGTTACATCTAACCAAAAATCTTTATATTTTAGGATAAAAAAAGTATTATATTTTCGTTGATGCGCTAATACCAAAGAACGGTTCTTTTTTTTCCGAGATGATTATGATTAGTCATATTTTGGGACGGTGGGACGTAGGGAGTATTATATTTTCGTTGACGCGCTAATACCAAAGAACGTTTCTCTTCTTCCCCGAGATGATTATGATTAGTCTTGGCAGATGCTCCAGCATTATTTGTGTTACTACTACTCTAGTTGCAATTTGAATAATGCCGTTTGTCAATGGACGACTGGACATATTAGGCTGACTACTGCGTACGAGAAATGAAACGTTCATTAGCGAGTGTGATTAATTAAATATTAGTTAATTTTTTTAAAAAATGAATCAATATGATTTTTTTAAACAACTTTCGTATAGAAATTTTTTTAAAAAAACGTATCATTTAACAGGTTGAAAAGCATACGCGTGAAACACAAGGAAGATGAGTTAGGAACTCAACCTTAAGAACACACAAGAACACAGCCTAAGGCTTATATTAGATTGAGCATATGCCTTTGTTCAATTGGCACTATACTACTAACCTATTGCCTTTTGTCACTTTCAATTTTGATAATGAGATTATGTGTTGTAACAGCTTGGCTGCCCTCTGCTGCTGCTGTCTCCTGGACGCCTGCTTCTGAGGATAGAGGCCACGGGTGCAAGCTAGAGAGCTGAAAGAGAATTGTTTCATGGAGCTGATCAAGCCGAACTGTTATGAGAAAATGCTGCTTTCGGCATTATTACCTGTTATTCGCCTTGTTTATGAACCTCTCTGAACCTGATTTATTCGATCAGTGTTTGATGGATGGCTAAACTATAGTAGTGTACTACTGTTGATTCCAATGTTGCTGGTGGAATTCAACCCGGGTTGTCGAGTGCAAGTTGAGTTCGTTCTTTGTGATGTCTGCCATTTGATTTCTTACCATTGCTGCGGCAACACTTGCGTTGCTTTGAAAGTACACCCTCGTCAGCTCATTAGCCGCCGGGTCTCACTCGGCATTGACTTTAATTGGTGCGTCTCTTTTTGGAAGGAATCTTACGTTCTTGTTTGAACGACCTGTAATTTTTTCCCTGTGAGTGTGGCGACATGCTTTTAGATATTGTCTGATAAATCCTTGTCCAGATTGCGATGTCTAGGTACTATTCCAGGTCTAGAGGCTGTATCATTGCGCCAAGCACACGTCGTCTTTTCTACAGTAGAAGACAGCAATCTGCACGTCACGTTTTAAACATTAGTTGGCATCGCCATTGGTGCTGTTCGGTGGTTAAATGAACCTCGCCCAGATAACCCAAATCCCAGTCCTAAATTGACCCTGTTATGATTCTGCCAGTCCTACATTTTGCGTTACTTCGACCCTGATACGATTTTAGGACCTCTTTAAAATAGGATTGAAAAAATACAGAAATAAAAAAACACAGAAATAGGATAGAAATTCACATGTAAAACAGAGAAATGTAAAACTATAGAAAATGTATAAAAATATGTATTTGAATAGGGTGTAAAAAAACAGGAATATTAACTTGGGCCCACTTTCCATTTCTAATAAATACACTGCAGCTAACACAAATTATATCCATTCATTGCTTGTTCTCCCGCAGTGAAGAAAGAGATTAGGAGCTTGATTGCATTGATTCTACGCAAAACAAGTGAAAAATGAGCTCAGACGGAATGAAAAGTTTGCTGTGTTTCTCCCATAGAATCAACAACGAAGGAATATTTCCTTCAGTTTTCCTATGACCAATTTCTACAAATCAAAGGCTGCTACAGTGAATGAATCCATAGGAACTCAAATCCTCCGTCTTTCGTTTGTTTTTCCTTCATTTCAAAGAAGCCCTTCGATATTAATGAAACATTTCGTGCCAAAATTTTTTATATGAAATTTTCTTGGAATATTTATCTGAAGCAACTTTACAGTAGTTAATTCATTTCTTTATATTTTCAAATAGCTATCTAAAAATCAGATAATCCAATTTCAGCTTTTCTTACAAGGGAATCCGCGTGAGCCAGCCCGAGTTGGCTGTAAGCAATCAAACATCCACATGAACATTCATCATCGAGATGTAACGCCCACCTTGTGCTTTTGGGTGCATCTTCTGGACTCAGCTTATGATAAAGTTCTGACGATTGCTGCTTTACATTTAATATATCCACATACAAACCGCGCCTAGAAGCCAAAATCATCTTGGCGTGTGCAAAGAGTGTACAAAATCAGGTTACCAGTTTTGTGATGAACCAGTCGCTAGTCTAACTGGTAAGTGGATTTTGATCCGTGTATGCCGCCAGCCGGAAGACCAACCCACGAAATGTATTGCCATCAAACGGTCTTGCCTGGTCTAAAACTATGGTACAGTAGAAGAATGCCTCCAAGCGCACGCTATTGACGTGCAAGTGAGGTCGTTATCAGCATCACATAAATAGGAAACCTGACGTAAAATATTCTTCTTTTGCCGGTTACTCGGCAGATGGAGATCACTCCCACTCATCAGAAGTTTCACCTGCACGCGCTATTTATATAGAATTTCTCCAGCTATGATCTACTCTGATTCTATTGTGAAACAAATTTCCTTTGCAACCATGTAAATAAATTAACACAACATTTCTAAAATCAGCATCACTAACAGTTCCTATGTTTCTCTCCCTGAAATTCTAATTTAGTACAACATACCTTCAAATTTTGGTGGCGTCAGAGCTGATATAGTGTTGAACTGCACCAATTCCATATGCGTCATGTCATCTGGCAATAATATTGTTGGGAGTAACACTGGCATGCTTTGGCTGAAGCTGTTTTATATAATACTTTGATCCTCGTGATAAATTGATGCGTTTTCTCCTCTGCTCAGGAATGGATTCAATCGAACACTCCGAGAAGCCACGCCGCACAAACCTGCATCAGTTTAGAATTAAGCGCCAGAGACATATAGAAGGCTTAGATATCATAATCTAGCCTAAAATCCTCACAAAAGAAAATAATCTTGCAATATCTGAACATAGCTCCAGTAATTGGTCATTTTTCTCCATGTGTTTACTGTACTTGAAGTACCTTGATCTTTTTAGTATGGCACAGGTCCTAACTAAGCCATATGAAAACATATTAGATCGTCAGCTAGATTCAAGAAAGAAATTCTACACACAGCACAGACTGACATACATATTGCACAACACAGACTTACATCATCCTCTATGATTTTTTTATTAGCTACTCTCTCCGTTTCATATTATAAGTCGTTTGACTTTTTTCTTCGTCAAAATTATTTAGGTTTAACCAAATTTATAGAAAAAATAACAACATCTATAACATCAAATTAGTTTCATCAAATCTAACATTAAATATATTTTGATAATATGTTTGTTCTGTATTGAAAATGTTAGTATATTTTTTTATAAACTTGAACAAACTTAAAGAAGTTTGACCAAGAAAAAAGTCAAACGACTTATAATATGAAATGGAGGGAGTAAATATTAACAGAACATCTCCATCACTCCTTGTTATTCGAAACAGAGCACAATGATAACTCAGTTGACTATTTAGTCATTAATCATGCATATGAAACGACCCATATAATGGACCAAGAGAAGGATAAAGATGCATACCAATCAGCTGTCCGTGTCGTGAGCAAGAATAATTTCTCCAGACCAAGGGACATTGCTGCCTTCTCAATATAGTCTGAAGCATCATCATAATCTTGAGTAAAACAAGATGCATAATACCCTTTTCATAATAAATCAATACAGGTGCATAAAAGCTCTTCAAATACAAAGGAGGAGTTGTTAACTGGAACAATGATAAGCAGAAAATTCACATTCGTGTTTTCTGGCTTAGTAACAATCAGATGGTTTGGTAGTAGACTAGTAGTTACAAGACAATAGCACGAGCTCCCTCTTTGCAGGTAGTTTCTTCCCTCTTGTAGTTTTTAGGCTTACATGTGCATGTGACAAAATAAGTAGGTGGATGAAGGGATATGCACTGGCATATGACGTGTGTGCATGTTCAGGGAAAGGATGGTGGGAGTGTGGTTGCAATAAGCTACTGGGGAAGAAAATAATGTTAAATGCATCAAGCTTTTTCAGTTTTGCATCTTTTGACAGGACATTGGATTCTGTTGAAGATAAATCCGTCCATCAAATGTAGATAAAAACTAGTCTTATTAGTGTAAAACATTACTTGATGAAAAATATGATTGAAGATGTGGTGAAGATAAAAGCAGTGCAAATTACTGCCTACCAAAAAAGCAGTAAGGTGCAGTTTTGATGGACTGTATTCTTCATTATGAACTTAAAACAACAGGGATGAATTGATCAAAGGATGCTGCAAAAGTTGCCTAACTAGTTGAGCAATCCAAATTCCAATCTTTGGAAAGTGTTCTTTTAGAAACAACAGGGCAGTTTGTTTTTTCTGGTGAAATGTTGGTTTTTGAAGTTTGAACCAGCTACAAATTGATGGCTAACTTAAAGAGTACCAAACGGAGATGACATAAAGCAATGAGCATACCAAGCAACTTGTCCCCTTGACCTCTTCCTCGGCATTCTTCAGATACAGCAATCGCAGCAACTTCTCCAGATTTATCTTCGGGAAATGGAAACAGAGCAGCACATCCAATGATTGAACCATCCCTTTCAACAACATAGAATGACTCCAGTGCTTCAAGAAGCTAAAAAGAAGATCAAGCATAAATTATAGCTAAATTGAAGCATAACACAACTGGATTCAACAAAATCATACACTGTAAAGATCATTAGGTAAGATTTTAGCACACCTCCTTATCAGTTCTCTTCACCAAAACACCAGATTCTTCTAGTGGTCGAAGAATTTTTCTTATCCCAAGAAGATCCTCCTCTCTAGCTATCCTTGTTCCTTCATACACATCCCTGAAAACCAAGTATTACTGCATAAATAGACATCTCAATGATAACTTGTAGAAGCTAAATTCCTAAATGTATTTAGTTCCGTACAAAAATATATATATCATGCTGAGGATATTTGCAGCATTACTATGATGAAAAGATACAGACCGTCACAGCCAGGGATACAACTTCAGAACTCACATATACTATGATGAAAGTTAGCAAAGGCCTCTGATTTTGTGCGCAAATGGCTTCTGTAGGAATTAGGATGATACAAGCTATTAACTGTTCAGGAGATGCATCTAAGTGCACATAAGGATAAAACAGGCGTCGGAGATTCGCTTGTGCATGGAAACTGTAATCTTTGATCTAAAACTGATAACAGAAGTCCAACATACCTAGCTATCATTGTTCCTGTACCATCTCTTGTAAACAATTCTAATAGCAGTGATCCATCAACCGTTCCATCTATGATATGAACTCTTTGGACGCCACCCTAGCATGTACAAGAAACAAATTTCATATTCAAGAATAAAAATAGAAAGTGCCCTTAAACTTGAAAGGTTGTACTATTGCACTATAATTTTCTCTCCTCAGCAAGCCTAAAGTAACACAGTAAAATAATGAAAACTAAGACAAGGGGCTCCTTTGTGGTCCAACATCACTTGAAAGAAGAAACACTTACATGGCATACAAATGCTGCTGCTGCCAACTCAGAAAGGTAGCCATTTGATCTACTTAGCCGCTCTTCACCACCAATAGCAAATCCTTGCTCACCAGATAAAATACCATTTCCATTGTTGAAACCCAAGCCATTATGAAAAGAAGCAGCATACGCGCCAAGAGGACCGCTTCCGTTCAAAGATGGTTTCCCATCCTCATGCAAATGACTGATACCCTCCTCATCCACAACCTTGACATAATTTGCTGCAATATCACTTTGCTTAGCACGCTTTCTGATCAACATATCTGCTTCCTCAAGAGACATGAAAGGAATGACACGTCCATGCTCATCAAATATCTGGCCATCTACAACGCAGATCAGCTTATCCGCCTCAATGGCTAAAGCACACGCAGTAGCTACTTCATAAGTGCTGAATGCAGCCAAAGAAGATAGAGCAAATTTAGTTTAGTGGGCTAGCTGCAGTATATAGATTATAGAAAGAGTAGATGGTGCAATAGTACTTCAGAATCTTTGAATACAGACAGGACATTTACATATATTTTCATAAAAGTAAAAGAGTAAAAATGTGTGCATATAGTCACTACAAAAGGTCATGGATAGAGAAAAAACATACTTGCAGTTTAGCACTTCTCCTGAGCTCGAGTATCCCATATTGCTCACAACAACTATGCTATCACTATCAAGCCTTTCTTTTATTCGTGAAACATCAATTTTCTTAACTTCGCCGGTGAACCCATAATCAATACCATTAACTACTCCTCTTCTCTGTCAAAGGAAGAGAGTTACATAAATTTAGTTCTGCAGGACCTCCACGAACTGAAGTTCAGCATAAGTGATGGACAAAATCACAAAAAGACATGAAGAAATAAACAAAAATAATCCACAAGTATGCACATTCAAATGGAAAAAGGCACTGGGCACACACATACAATGTTCCTAGTACTACAATTGTATTCAAACAAGGGAGATGGGACCTTTTCTTCACGGTTCAAGTCTAACAAGGCCATGACTATTGATCCTAGAGTTGTCCATGGTGTTCTTAACTCTTACTTCAGTGTACAGAAACGATAATTTGAACTTCACCCAAATGGACAACTTTCCAGCCAGTAGTGGTTTCTTCTGTTTACATGACAGGTGAAGGGTACTTTTCGTAAAACATGAAAAACCACTTCTTAACCAAGAGGTTAGGAAGTTACATGATAGGGCGATTGATAACAAATAGAACCACTCGAAAGGAATGCCTCAAAAGTGATACAGTAGTTCAAAGGTTGTATTACTGTTAGTCAGTAACAACTTTAGTAACTACTACGTTGTCCAGATGTCAATGGTAATCTCAACTAAAACCCTCCAATGCTTATTGTCTAGTTTGCATCATTCTGCATACATTATCTTAAGAGGAGTGTTTTACATAACAGGGTAAACAAGTGTGTAAGAGGTGAACAAGTCAATTAAACACAGCCTGATGAAAACGAAAAAGTATAATTATATGCCTTTTAAAGGAAGTGGTTTTTATTCATGGAGAGTTACAAGTATAAAAGTTGCCCTGAGCATAGTCTTCACGAGATAAGCAAAAGAACCAGATTAAGGCCAGATACTTGGAAGCCGAAGGGGCTTAGTTAGTAATAAATATTACCTTAGCACCAAGGAAGTTGCCACTTGCAACATTATCCACAAGACCATGCCAACGTCCAATAACACCATGTCTACGAAGATTCAACATTGGAGGACCAGGAGAAAGCTTGGCTTCAATAGTTAACCGTATTCTTCCAGCTGCCTCCATTGCAGCCTCTAATGAATCAGAATCAGTAACTCGGTACTGACCAACATACTTAGCCATCCTCCCTACATGAAACTTCATAAGATGAGCACATGCAGTAGGAAATACTAAAAAGATAGATGTAACTTGAAAGAAGAATCAAACATACTCAAGTTAGCAAAAAGCAAGATAAACATAATAGTCATTCCACATATTATCATCACAGCTAGAAGGACTGATGAAATTTCATCTTTCAGTGAATGTGCTTCATCAAATTTTACTAATATAAATCACAACTGCGGTCAAGCTAGTCCCCATTCAAAAATCACACAGTACGCAATTCACTAACAAAATCTCATCACAACTGAGCAGAAGAGTTCGACCATGTTTCATGTCATCCAGGACAGCCATAGGCTATAGAAACTAAATAATTCTCTTGAGTTTTTTTTCAAAATCTTCTGTGTATACACTGAATAGTTTTCCTATATGTTGCTTTGTAAACTTTTAATAAGGTATCCACACATAAGGCTTAAGAATCAAATTCAAAACTTTGTCAATGGCATAGCCTTAGCATAAATATGTCCAATAAGTACGGGGGCTATTTCCTAGAGTCAGGAGGTAAAGTTAAAGCCATTTTTTGAAGTATGAGCTCAGCCATCTGTTTCTAATAAAATGCTTAGGACTCGTTAGAGGATTTTTAAACCCTAAAAAACTCTATGTTTCAGAAGTGAGAATAAGAATGGATGGCAAAGAGAACCTAGCAAGGATGTTTGCACTGACCTCTTTCTGACAAGAGCTTATCAATTTGGACATGTGTTCCGGGAACAAGAACAAATTGAATCCCCAAACCATGAAGAAGTGAAATATCCTGCATATGACAAATTATAATTCTGTTCTAACTCCATAATGATAACGAGATAAGATAAATTGTGTGGAGTCACTTGCGACGAGTTAAGACTCAAAGGTTCACAATCATTTTAAGAGATCCCTGAAGATTTGATCTCTGTTTTCCATATTAGTGCTAACTTCATTTAGGGTCATTGAATCAGACTCACATTCCATGGGAATCAAGGAGACCAGTCTCCTATAGTCCTACCTCAGACAAAATTGGTTACTTTTCACTCTGACAACTCAGTTCCAATCCCTATTAATCAAGCCCAATGAACAAAAATAGGCTGACCACTAAAAAACTCTACAATCTCTCGCTACATGATACTCCTATATTAAATTTATGCCGTACAATAAGTAATGAGTATCTGAAACCAAAAAAAATCACCGCCTGCATCTTCCTGTACCTAAGTTGCAAGCACTATTCATCCGGGAAAAATCACCGTGTGCATCCAAAAAACTCCAAATCAAATAACAGAAGCAATCATCCCAATACCTGCAAAATGCCGTCGAAGTGCGGCCCTGACACGACCTCGCTGGAGATGACGACCACGAAGGTGCTCCCCCGGTGGCCCCGGATGTACGGCCACGCCTCCCTGAAAAACCCGACGAACTCCTCCCGCGCAGGCGCCCCGCCACAGCCACCGCCACCACCACCGCCGGGATTCGCGACCGCGCAGCACCGGACACCGCGCCGCGCCCCGTTCGCCGGAGGCAGCCGCAGGGTCCGGGCGGGTTCGGCGCCACCCCGAGCAGCCATCGCCGGCGCTCCTTCGGCGGCGACGCGCGGGGAGGCGACCGACGACGGCGAGGCCATCGGAATCGAACCCTAGGGATTGGAGAGGAGAGGGGACCGCCGCTGCGGCCCTTGCGGCGAGTAGGTGGTTGGTTTTGGGAAGCGGATTGGCGCGCGCGTAGTTGCAGCTGCAGACCTGCGTGCGGCACTGCGGCTTGGGCTCCACCTCCAAATCTCAACTTCTCAGCTCGAGCTGAGCTCTCAAAAGGTCTTAAAAGTTGACTAAAATTAACATGATGGACCTGATGCTCATATTGGGCCACATTTTGGTTAGCATCCCGCGGACGGAAAAAGTGGCCCACGTTTAAGTAAACTAACCGGGCCGGATCGGCCCAACATGCCTCTTCCCAAATTGCAACAGCCAAAATTCATGACTTTATTTTCTTTCAAAAAAGAATGCCATGCAACATGCAGTACCGAGTTTCTACTCAGACCCTCTCAAAAAATAATAGTTCCTACTCAAAAGAGCTTTTTCGAAGTAAAAAAGCCCTTTTTTTCTTTATAAGTACGCATGCGTTGTTATAAAACCAGTCTCGAGATCACATCGATAACCGAACACGAAAAAAATATAATAGGAGATTCAAACACGATGACAATACCAAGACAATATATTTATTAACGATGTTCAATCGAAACCTACGTCCTCGGGACATAGATTATGAGTGTTCCTCCCAGATCAAGCATAATTACAGCGTATCAAAGTTGCAACGACCCTCGATCGGTCGACGCCAGCAGTCGTTCTCTCTTGCCTATACTAAGTCGTAATGTGGTTTATAATAGGTGTGCATCTCTGTTTAGAAGAGAGCCTAGAACAGAGTCTAACTCTAACTGTATCCTACACCTATTACAGATTTCAAGTCCTAAACTATAATCGATTATGTACACATATTCGATACAAACTCTAACAAACATTTACCCCTATAACACACACGCACACTCTATTCCTAAAAACACCTCTAAAAGACTAGATTGTCATATCTTAAGATCGACAAAGTCACCGAATACGTCTCGCTATCAATAGGTACGCTGACTATCACTAAAAAAAATAATTAGTCGTAAATACGAGCACCCGTGTTAAGTCTAGAACTTGAACCGATGGGCTGATTCTCACTCAAGAAGCCTAACCATGCTATGCTCGCTTCGAAATAAACTTTTGATTATATGGCAAACACAGAGTACTACAACCTTTTATTTTGATTACACGGTAGATGCACCATTACACCGCTCACACGCTAAAAGAAATTATGCTCACATGCTCACCACCACAACATATGTATTTCCCTTACTAAGCCTTTTATTTTACATAAATTATATACCAAGCTTTAAAAAGATATAAAAGTTAGCAGGTTGTTGTATTCCCCATAAAAACATTGACGTAGGTATACATCGGTAATGTGTCTTGTAAAGGACCCCTGTACAAAAGTTGTGCACGAAAAGAATGTCTAAAGATTACGCGAGACCGTGAGAGTGCGTATGTGCAAAACGGAATTGCTAGAAAATTTTCGTAAGTTTTTTTGCCCTCAAAACTTTCAGACTTGTGTTCATCAGATAGACTCGAGATTTATGCATGAAGAAAAAAATTGTTAGAAAAAATGTTCACACATGTTACGTGTAAGATCTCGGTGCGAGCCAACCAAATCATAGTTGAATGCAAGTTTTATATAAGTTATATCGTAGTTACAGTGTAGTTACAATGTAATTATACTTTAGTTCACTACTAGAAAACTCAGTTTCAGCGTCGTAGGGATTAAATTTTCGCAGGTGGGTATGGTCTTCGGAGCCAAAATCCCGCCGGCGAAGACGATATCCGGGGTGGAGGGGGCAGTCCACCTGCGAAGATCGATCTTTGCAGGTGTTGACGCCGAATCCGTACCGCCGATGAGGATCCGGCGCGCGGACACACGAAGGCCTGGGAAATCTGCTTAGCTCCAGTGCAGGTCCTAAAATTGATGAAGTGCAGGCGTGCCAGTCAGTTTGATCCTGCCACTGACAAGATATGCAAAATAGCAGAGCAGAAGGTCTATCGGCCAATAGACCAATAGGGCAAAAACGTATCGGCCGATAGGCCGATAGCCAAAACAACCGATCGGCCGATGGGCCAATGGCACAATTCCAGCCGATGTACTGAACAAATATCTATATAGAGACGATCGGCTGACGATAACATGATGATGTAGCAATATGATATAGCATAATCCAGATAAATATAAGATAAACATTGATCTGAAGATTAAAGCACACATCGGCCAGAAGTCCGATGGCATAAACTCTCAACAAGCAGATAAACAATATATACTCTGTTGTCATCGGCCAGATCCAATCTATATGTTAAACTCTTGGGCCGATGCAACGTCCAAATAACTCACCGGCTGAAACCCCGATGAAACCCTTATTGGCAGTCAACAAGCAGGCTAGAGATTACGGTTCTAATCACGACTTGGTAGGTCAAACTGAACTGATGCAGCACTAAGTATGAGAAGAAACGCAAAATCTAGACAATCAAGCCCTTGACTGATTTTCAGGGTGGTGGATACCTTAGCCAATCTAATCTAGCAAGGCAATTTAGTCAATACCGGCATAAACCCTAAAGCGAATCTCGGCCGATAAGACTAAATCGAGAAGCCGAACCAGATTGACTAAAATATATGATAATAGGTGCTTACGTTGTTGAGATCAGAACGACGAAGCCCTAGCCCCGACAACGCAGGCAACCATAACGAGACTTACCCCTCGTGAGAAGGGCATAAACTCGCCGAAGAAGACGAAAGTAAAAGGTTGGCGATGCGCCGAAGTTGTATTGATCGTGTGATAAAAATTACATGAACTACGGGCTTACATATTTATACCCATAGGCTAACAAAAATCCTAACAGAATACGACTCAAACTTTCCTAAAGATAAGAAGGAAACTAACAAACTTATCCTAATTAAAAGATACAAGCCACATCCTCCTCAAATTCGGTCTTCTCTGGATAAGATCTTCCCGAATCTAATAAGAATCCAACTGCTGTTGGTGATTATTTTAAGGAAACCCCCATCGGCCGATGTAGAACTCTAAGCCGATACCAACCTTGAGCCAATATGGATCCTGGGCCGATGAGGACTCTAGGGCTTACCAAATTCCGTTGTTAACAGCAGGCGGACCATATAAGCGACGCCTGCGAAGATCGATCTTCGCAGGCGCCGCTTATATGGCCCGCCTGCAAAGATTCCCCTATATAGTCTTCTTTCTCCCCGAGCCCTGTTCATTCTCCCCGAAGTTTCTCTCTCCTAGAGTGACTTAAATAGGGGGGAGGTTTTGAACTTCAAATCTTCGGGGGATTTTTCTATGGTGCTTAGATCTACTCATTTCCACACTAGGTATGCAATTTTTTAAGCTTTTAGACCTCAATTTGTGATGGATTTATGCATGCAAAATTGTGAAGGAAAAGCTCCATGTTTTTTAATTTACTTTCTTTTGATATGTTGATGTTAGATGTATGTGTAATACTTGATGTCTCTTGTTGTAGTGGTTTAATGTGGTAACATATATGCTCTTTTTTTTTATTTTGCTATCACATCCACCTCTAGTTCTAAATCTAGGAGGTGCCAACCTTCATCATCCACCTCCTAGATTTAGATCTAGATCTAGATCTTGTCATATATATATGAGAGAGAATAAAATTTTTAATATCTATTTATTTGGTGCAATCAAAAAATAATTATATTAGTTTGTAATATGTCGATGATAAGATTTTGTTAGCTTTTCCTAATATACTAATTTGGCATGTCTGTGTAAAAAAATGAAATAAACTTTTTTTTATTAATTTACAATTAACCTTCAGTTAGTTTTGAATAGCGATATGTTTTTTTCAATAAACCCTGCAAATTCGTTATTAATAGTGCAAATATTTTATGTTCATTTTTTTAGAGATATGAAAAGTCGGGAATGGATGTATCATTGGCCGAGGTTTTTGTCCCCATATAGAGATGAAGTGTTCAACTTGAGATGTGTTTCCCTCCATCATAGGAAAGAAGAGATTTGTCACCCATAATCACAAATCATTTCAAGAAGCTCACTTCAGCGTACTTCATCAGTTTGCTATCGTTGAGCCTTACATCGATCAACATATCGAACTACTACGAGCTAACAATAAGGGTCGCACCACTGAGTGGATAATGAAAGAACACAAGTGTCTCTTCATAGATTGGTTGCGAGACCTAGACTTTCCTGAGGGACAAACTACCGATGAAATAACTATGAAGCGGTTGGCTTGTGGTCCATCAACTACAGTAAATTCTTGGCAGGGATATGACATTAATGGATACTCGTTTAGTACAAGAGCCCAAGATAGTCAGACCTGTACGCAAAACAGCGGTGTCCGTGTGGAGGCAATTGATGAAGCGGGGGAAAAACAATCATACTTAGTAGCAATCGACTATGGGCACACAATGCAATTTTTTATATTTTAAAAGTTTTTTTAAAAGAGGTTTCAAAATTTAGTAGCAATTTTTTATGTGCACTTACCATTGTTTGAAATTTTTTTAAAAAATTTAAAGTAGTCATATTAATGTTTCAAACATTTAAGTAAGATTTACATTTGAAAAGTAATAATATTAAGGTTTGTATATTTGTATGTACAATTACCATTTTTATTACAACTACTGTAGACATTTTTAAATTACAAAAATAAATTAAAAAATATTTTGAAATAAATATATTCACCTCTGTAACAATCTTCTCAGATGGACGGACCGCTTGCGAAGACTGTTATGCTGAGTAGGGTTTACATCTTCGCAGGCGGACCGTCCGCCTACGAGGCGGGAACCCTAGAAATTTTGGCGCCGTCAGGCTGCCAAATTTTTTCGCCTCCGCCGTCCTCCGCCGCCGCCCGCCTGCGACCAACGCCCTCCGACCGTCGTCCTCCGCCGCCGCCAACCGTCGTCCTCCTCGCACCGCCGACCTTCGAGCTCGCGCCGGCCGTCGTCCTCCGCTCCACTGCCGCCGACCGTCGTCCTCCGCTCCACCGCCGCCGGCCGCATCGCCACCGCCGGTCGCTCCACCGCCGAGCTCTACCGACCGCCTCCGCTGCCGCTCTACCACTCCGCCGCCGCCGTCGCCGACTGTCCACCGCGCGCGAGCTCCACCACCACGCGCGCGCGAGCTCCAACTTAACGCCGCCAGCGCTCCACCGTCGTCGGCCCCTTCACCGCTGCCGACCGTCGTGCCGCTGGCAGCTCCACCGCGCCGCCGACCCCTCCACAGCCGTCGCCGCCACCTCTCTCTCTCGCTCGCAGTCGCGGTCTCGCGGCCGAACGGCTTCATCGGCCGGTCGTCGTCCACGAGTGAAGACGTCCTCAGCCGAACGACGTCTTCGGCCGGTCGTCGTCCACGGCCGAACCTCGTCGCTTAGGCTCCGCGGGATACGCACCAAAGGTGGAGCAATGGACAAAAGAGGAGGAGGACATGAGGAAGGCGGGGCTTTCGGTACCAATGGAGGAATGGACACAGAGATCAAGGAACTGGGTAAGAGCTAGAACTCCGAAGATCACGGATGAAGGCAAAGTATCGTTTGAAGATCCGGAGCTGCAGGGCGTTGCCAATAAAATAGAAAATTTATCTAGTTCACAGAAGAAAGGATTTTTCAAGCCTAAGAGGGAGAAAGATGTGCTAAGTACGGCGCTGGGTACTCCTGAGCATGGGGGTAGGGTTCGAGGTGTGTCGTCCAAGATGAGTTGGAAGGAAGGGTTCAAACATGACCCCCACAAGAAGCGTGAAGCGTACAAGGATAAACTTAGAGATGAAGGGGCTGCGGATTTTGAAAGGCAAATGATGGATTTCTGCGACAAGCACATGCTTTTGCCTCCCCCCGAAACCAAAGAACCTGAGCCAGATTAACCCCTTCGATGACCTCAAGGAGAATACACCCTGCAGATTGCACGTTCCCATTGGACACTCCGGGAAAACTCTTGAGGCCGCTACAGCCATTCCTATCCCTGGGAGAACATATAATGAAGAGTTCATACCCGATGTGTATGCCAAAGTGCAGCCGCAAGTGTTTCACGAAGGGTTTGAGTCCTACGACATAGACTTCCCTACTGCAGATGGTGTATCCGTACTTGGGGATGCGGTCGATCTTGTAATTCTCTGGCACAATAATGACATATCCTTTGGATTGGGCACCGACACCACGCGAAAACCTGTGGTGCCAAAACCGGGGTTGGGAAAACCTCCGAGTCCTCCTAAGAGGAAGGTGACTGATAAGGCGGAGGAACCCGAGATGCATAAGGAAAATCCAGTGCCGGAAGTGCCACCGGAGATTGAAGTGCCGAAGGTGCCCATGGAGATTGCAGTGCTGGATGTCCAAATGGAGATTACAGTGGCAGAACCAGAGGTGCAATTTGTGGCATCAGTCGGGAGAGATATAGAAGAAGTACCAGGATTGAAATGGGATGGTACAGAGCCAGAAATATTTGAAGACCCTTCTCCTGCGAAAGACCCTGAGGTACCTAGAGTGCTTAGGAGCCACGACTCCAAGTCCAAAGATGAGAACAAGGAGAAGTTCATGGTAACCGTCTTCAGAGGGGGTAAGGAACGTGCCAAACTCAGAGATGATGACCCCCAGAAGGCCGCTGAACTAGCCGGGCCAACATATTGGCCAACTGATGATTGCCCGGAAAAGTACGAACACGGGAAAGCACTCTTGCCGGATTGGGCACTAAACGATGGACCATGGGAGATGAGAAGATTACTGTTAACAGCAGATTTTCGTAATCTACTCGGAGAGAAAAGAGAAAACCAAGGCAGAGAAGGAGGAGCGATGCAAGTCGAATCGGTTACGTTATCGGACCAAGCCGGAGTCGGACCAAAATCTGTATCGGACTCGGCAGTGTATCGGATCAGGTGGAGTGCAAATAGAGAGACTGTATCGGTCGATACAGGTTCAATGCGGCCATCGACCGATGGAGGCAGGAGGCTCATGGAGATAACGTGGGCTTGGTTTGGGTTTAAGATAGGTTTTAAGGAGATTGCCAAATAGGGATAAGACCCGGTTTTAGGCAATTGTATTTTGTAAATTAAGTAAGTTGGTAAGAGTCCACCGTAAGGACTTGTTTGTTAGTTAGAGATACGATCGTGTCCTACATGGACAATGCTGTAAATCACGGGTATAAATATCCCGGTAGTTTGTACATAGAAACTCTCTGAATTCAACAACAATTCAACTCAATCTACTTTCGGCGTACCGCCAACCCTCGCAAGAGGTTAGCTTCCAGTGAGTTCTTGCTTCCTCAGAGCAGAGGTAAGAACTCGTACTCGACGATCTACATCATCGGGGCTAGCGTGTCGTTTTAGACACGCTAAGCTCTGACGATGTGATCGTCGTTTATCATGTTTTGGTTGATCTTGATGTGGCTTTCTAATTCTATCTCGCCAGCAATTAACTCGTTTTAGGGTTTATTGCCGACGGTGGTCGAATTAGCTTGCTCATCTAGATCATCTAAGACATTTACCATCCCCAAAAGCGATCGACGGCTTGATTTTCTTTGTGTTAACCCTCGATCTACACTTTGAGTTGCTATCGACCTTAGTCGTGTTTCGAGACTTAATTCAAAGATCGTAATTAAGGATAGCACCGGGGTTTCAGCCGGTCTTACCTAATGCATATAATTATTTATGTTTTTGCATGTATTTGCCACTTGTACAAGTAGATCGATAGATATAAATATATTTATTGCAGGGTATTCTCAGGACCTCTCTATGATTGATATATCTATATTGACCGATCGGCTTGTATAAGTTTACACTAGAGTATTAGCTAGTGTATTTATCTTCATGCATTCCTCATTGGCCGATTCCATTCAAATTGCCATAGACACATTAATGTAGGTCGATGAGGCTAGATCTGTTAGTTAATCTTATTTTACTATATCCTCAAGTAGGCCGATACAGCTTTGCTTTATCAGCTGGGCTCCTACGATGCAACATCGGCCTATCGGCCGATCGACCATCGTTTATAATATGGTTTACTTGTTTATACTTGTTGATTGCAGATCAAATCAACTGACACGCCCTAAACGCACCTAGGCAAGCCATTGGACCTGCACTGGAGCTAAGCAGATCTCCCAGGCCGCCGTGGAAACGTGGAACCCGTTCTGACATCTGACGGGTCGAAATTCTACGCCAACAATTACATACCTTCTACATGGAAGCTAGCAAGAAAGGCTTGGGCAATATAACAGCTCGATCACCGGCAGATTGTTTCGGCGCCGAAGGTTACGTATGGCTAGATTTCTCAGATCTCCACGCCATATATCGTCGGGATAAGATGGACGTCAACTATGTCGGTGTTTGGTGCATGTGAGTATGAGTTTTAATTAATTACATGAAAAATATGTACAATACAAATCCATGTGATTGTTACTAACAAACTTCTTCTGTAGGATGCAATACATGGATGCTAAGATGAAAAAAGAACCTATCGGCTTCTTGGATCCAACTCGGATCTGTCAAACACAACATACCGTGAGGCTAGCATCAGGGTCAGACCGGCTGAAGGGCAAGACTCCAAAAGAGATAGCTGAATACAAGAAGGGCTTGCATAAGAAAAAATTGATTACTGTCGCACAGTACATTGGACGAACCTTCTTGCACTTTCAAAATAAGAGAGTCGTCATGGCCGCTTATAATTTTAAGTAAGTCCGGTACATTTATCTTCTACACATATGTCTTATTTTAGCTGGTACTAACTAACTATATTGTTGTTAATATGTAGCGATCATTATATCTGTTTACTCATCCACCCTAAAGACGGAACCGTGGTAGTCTTGGACCCTCTCGATTACAGACACCAGCAATACAAAGAATTTCTAACAATCTTACAGTAGTAAGTGATTATGACTCTTGCATTTTTATATGAATGTATTATAAATAAATATCCTCCTTAATGTGAAATGGTACGACATCCATACAGTGCGTACCAATACTACAAGTTCAAGGGTGGAGAACAGACCCGAACAAGGGAGAAGCTACTAGTACGTATCTATTGGTCGGTAATACTCCACTCACTTAATGTATTTCAATTGTTTCACTAATTGAAAATTTTAACTATTTTTTTCTATGATATGTCCTGAAGTGTCACAAGCAACCTAGAGGAACTGTCCTTTGTGGGTATTACGCGTGCGAATTACTTAGGGTTAATGGGAGGTACAGGACTAACGCAGAGGATGTAAGTCTCTATACTATGTACTAGACAACTTCACATATTTATGGTACTAATATATTGTTTATCTTCAATACATGCAGTTGCCAAGATTAGAACGTCGAACAAGCTTTGACGATACAGGCATCACAAATGTCCAGCGTGATCTGTGCCACTTCATCCATCATGAGTGCTGTCATGTGAAAGGAGATTTCTTCGACCCAGAGAGTGCTCTAGCGACAAGTGACGAATTCAAGAATCTTCGGGAGTGGAACACTGCTATGCCATAATGTAACTAGATGGCATATTTGAAGTCACAATGTAAAAAAATATTGTAATATATATATTTTGGCAACACTTTTGAGTTATGCAATATATGTAAATTTCTCAGTACCAAATGCTTGATAATCTTCCAATATATGTACATAATAATCTACCTGCAAGAATTTATATTAACGGGCAAATTATTATTAAATTTACGGGTAAATTATTATTAAATTTCAAAAATTTTTATCTATCTTCGTAGGCGGATATTTTTTTTGCAGGCGGCAGCTTCATATATTTTCGCAGGCGGACCGTACTAGCCAACGTCCGCTTGCGAAAATTATCTTCGTAGGCGGACGGCCGTCCCGCCTGCGAAGATCGACGATCTTCACAGTCGTTTTCTCACAGGCGGACGGCCGCCCCGTCCGCGAAGACCGTTTTCGGCCGCTTGCGATAATGCTTTTCCTAGTAGTGGTTATATTACATTTACATCTGAAAGTTTTTTACTTAAAAACTTGTGGCATTTTTTAGAAATTTCCTGTACAAAATCCTGCGGAATTTCTCCCGTGTCTGCCACCCGTGCATTGCATATGCGTACACTAGAGCAAAGCTCGCGACTTCGTGTTGCAGCGCTCAACCAGGGGTGAAGGCAAGCCTAAGATAGTTTGAACTTGAACCTTAGGTTTGTGTTCATAATCATATTTAAGTCTTCTTAAATCATCATGTAATATTTTTACAAAATCAATATTTCATTAGTTGAGTCGTACTTGAGCTTTAGTCTTTGATAATTCCTGACTCCACCACCGGGCTGTACCATCGACGGCAGCGCGCGGGCGTCGCTGCACCGCAACGCAGCGCACCAACCGAACTCGGTCTGCAAGCAACTAGCGTGCGTAGCGTCCCGCACTCGCGCGCGGCCGCGCCTCGCCTCGCGACGTGCGCGCTAGCGAATTGAAGCCTTCCTTTCGTCCGTTCCCTGGCCCGCCCACCCACTCGCCAAGCGGGAGCGAGCGGCGCCTGCCGCGCTGCGCTGCACTGCGCCTGCACCGCGNCCCCCGCGCGCCCGCCAATAGCAGCGCGGCCACTCGTCGCGCGGCGTTGCTACCCGCTCGCCACGGCACGCAGCACATGCCGTGCATGCAAAAAGGTGTTCTTAGAAAAAGGAGTAAGAAACGGAGCTGTAGCGTCGGTCCAAAAGTTTGTTTCTCGAGCAGGGAGATCGAAGAGGGAGCGTTGCCCTGCGCTGCTCCGGCTGGCCGGTTTAAATTCGTGCTGCTGCCTTCGGCCGGGTAGCTAGCCGGCCCGTGGTTGGGTTCCAATAGGACACGCGACATGCATGCTCCACGTGTGATGCTTTGCCTGCTGTTTCGTGTACCACAGCTGCATGTATGCGTAAAGTTTTTCTATACTAGTAATTTATTTTTTATTGGACGTACAGGTCGTCATAGTAGAGCATTTACCGTTGAGCCCCGTACTTTTTGGAACAGAATAGTTAGATCTACAGTGTTTACATATCCGGTCGATTTCTGTATGGGTCTGGGAAAATTCACCGGTGTAAAAGCTTTTCACTTCATCGGGCACCGTCTTCTGTAAATTTAGCTTGAGTCGAGAATTTTTTGGATATGAACTTTGCTAAATTTTGCTCGTCGTCCAGGCGAAGAAACCCCGGTTTGGCTATAGGAAACGGACGGTGCATGCATCTAGCCCGACAAGCGACGTAAGCAAGCGTTCGCCCGGTCTTGTTGTGTGCCACGTGCTGGAGACTGTCGTCACCAGCTTTTAATTCATCGGAAAGATAGCAAAGCGTTTGTCGTCATGGTTTACATTGCATCGTCTGGTTTCCCTCGGAGATTTTGTATGTACACGTAAAGTCTTGTAGACCATACATGATCAACAAACCACGTGCGGATATATCAACTTTTAGGCGGTTTTTGTGTTGGCTAAAACAATATGTATCTCAGCTGAGGAGTAATCTCGAAAACATGAGTACACCGGGGTGTACATGCATGCACGGCAAGGTATGACCAAAAAGCAGTTTTGACGCAGATTGATCATTTGATCTGGTAGTGAAAAAAAGAAAAAGTAAAGTGGTGTGTCCGCCTATACGCTAAACTTACCGGGGCGCTAGAGTACAAGCGAGCCGGTTGGTGGGCGAGGCGGAGGGGCAAAAGCGCCACACGGGCCTCTGCCAATGAGGGCTCACGCCGTCACGCGGGCACGCCAGCCAGCCAGTGACCGCGGCGGAACGCGCCACGGGGGACGAGGCGCCCGAGGGGCGGACGCCGCATGGGGACGCCACAGCGAAGCGAGCCGCATGCAACGCAACGCGAGTACGCGACCTCACCTCACCACACCGCACCACACGCCTCGCGCTGCTGGCTGGAATCCACCGAAGCGCAGGCGAGCGCGCGGCCCGCGACTCCGCTCCGCCTACGTGTCGGCCGCGTCCCCGCGCGCTCGCCCACGTACACCGCCCCGCCCTCCCACGTGCCCCTCCCTCCTGCGCGCATCCGATTGGCCGCCCACACCTTCTTAACCCCGCTCCTCCCCCACCCGGGCCCCAACGCCTCCGTTCACCACCAGCGTACCGTTCGTCCGGTGTCTCGCCATGGCCATGGTGCAGCCGGTGGACATGGCCGTGAAGGCCAACGAGATCATGGCGAGGTTCAGGCCCATCGCGCCCAAGCCCGTGCTGCCGGCGGCGGGGGTGACGGGTGGTGACGGTGCTGCCGCGGTGGCGGCCACGAACCGCGTGCTCTGCCAGCTGCAGAGCAGGCCGTGCCGCGCGCGGAAGCGGGGGCGGCCCAGCGTAGTGCCGCCGGTGTCCCCGCCGGCGGGGGCCAAGAGGAAGAGGGCGCCGGCGTACCCGGTCCCCGTGGGGCCGCTCCGGTGCGCGGCGGTGGCCACGGCAACGACGGCGCGCGTGTCGGTGGTGGTCGTCCCGGGCAGTGCGGGTGGGGTTAGTGCGCTGGCGCCGGTGTCGCCGGCGAGCGCGAGTGCCGGGGACCCGACGAGGCTCTCGCCGACGGTGGTGGAGGTGGAAGACGAGGATGAGGAGAGGGGCGTGGTCCTCGTGGAGCGCGACCTGCTGCGGAAGCTGCTGGAGCCGAAGGTCATCTCGCCGCGGGCGGTGCGCCCCGTGGGCTCCACCATCCACGTCGAGTCCGTCCACGTCGACGCCGGTCGCGCCGCCGCCGCCGCCCCGAAGACGGCGGAGGAGGTGGAGGCGGAGCTGGAGTCGGACGACCTCCCGGCGGTCGTCTCGGACTCCAGCAACCGCGTCCGGCTGGTGAACGACGCGTACAAGCGAATGGTGGGGCAGCCCGAGTGCCCGTGGCTCGACGCCGTGGCCACCGCCGCGTCGAGGAGGATCAGTGGCGAGGTGGCGCTGGTGGTGTCTGAGACGGCGGCGGCTGCGGCATCGCTGCCGGAGACATGCAAGGGGTTCTCGTGCTCGGCGAAGATCGCGTGGGAGCGCGACGGCAAGTGGTCATCCGTCCACGCACCATGCGACGTCACCCGGCTGCAGTGCGAGTCGAGGGACTACGTCTTCGCCTGGAGGTTCCGCGCCGCCGGCGACGCATGCACCACCCACCGCCGCGGCGCCGGCGACGCGTGACGACATGATGCCTCAAGCCGGAGGATACTTTAGTGATGCATAGAAGTAACCGTTTTAAGGTGCAATGTTACTAGTAGCAAACTAGATCGGCTGCTTCCTCTTTTGCGAAGCTATATAGGATGCAAGGCCAGGTTCTAAGGTATATATGATGTTGACCGGAGAATGCAAGGGAAAATTGTAACTTTTGCTTTAGTGAAATTTGTTTGTTCTTATGCAGTTTAGCACTAATGATCCATTTGACAACGACAAGTGATTGCGTCTGCATGCATGGACATCCCAGGATAGATGCATGCATGGACAACCCAGGTTAGACAAATGCGTGGTCGCAATCACATTATCCGTGTTGCGTTATCAAACCAAAAAAAAAAACGTCTTCACCGTCGTGTTCCAAGAGTTGAGAGCAAACCAGGGCAGAACAACACTTAAAAGTTTTGCTTTAACCACCTAAGCAAACAGGTAAAGGATCTTTATGAAATGATGTCGAAGGATATTGGTAAACAATTTTATTACACAAGAAATCATTCTATTTGATCACAGTGCACGCTTATTACATGTTTAATTGAGAGTTGGTTGAGGAAAGGTCTAGCCCACACTCGCACAACAGATTGGAAAAACCAAAAACACCATCTTGTGCATGTCCTGCTAGCAATGTAGCATGCAAGATTAGTGCTCAGACTTGCTCTGCCTTCGGGGGACCCCTCCACTTGAAGTTCTCTGCATAGGATTTGGCCTGCATGATAGAAAAGCAACTGGTTAATTACAGGGAAGCTACTAACTTAATGCACAACAACCTGGACGGTATGTATTAAATTGGTCAAAAAATCTGGGAGAAGAGTGATATCGCCTTCGTCTCGCAGTACTTGTCCTTCAAATCCTTAGCAAAAAGGGTAGCAGAGATGGTTAATTACACCCTCGGCAGGATGTATGAAAGAATGCATGCACCATGAAAAGGCTGCCAAAACAGTGGTCGCGTTGCATCCGTAAGCTGTAGGCACGTAAATTCAACTACTATGGCAGCCAGTGGTGACTAGCTTGTCCTCATCGGCTTGGTACTAACAAAAGATAGGAGTTGATGAGGATGAGGGACTCTCTGACTAGATCACATTCGATGTACTCCTATAGTTGATGCAAAATTTGGATTTTCCCTATCAACCTTCTGACTTGCTAAGTTGTGATAAATGTGAAAGCTATATTGCTATCTACTTTCTAGAATGAAAGGATTTCGTTCAATTCAAAGTCACGGAGACAGAAAATTCGAAGGTCAACAAATTAGTCGAGTGCCACCATCATGCAGCAGAACACCCGTTCGATCAGGGCCTCCCGTCGTCTCTCCCATTTGGGTCATTGGCATTCATTTCAACCCCTGCTCAAGTTGGTCCTTAAAATTAATCTCATCAATCCCTTCCCTCACACCCAACATTCAAGCAGCCCATCACATGATTCCACGTCCTCTCTTCTTGCCTTACACTTCCAAGATGGCACTCCCAACTTCCCTCCTAGGTTGGCCTCCGCCCACTCAGTCTTCAAAGTATGCCATAGTGTTGTCCCTACGATCTTCTCATCAAGGGCACATTGCAATGCATTTGACATAATCTGCCCAGTCTACCATGTTTCATGTATCAGGTATATGCTACATGCTAGCACATAAATAATAACTATATTTATTTGCAATAAGTTACATAGCCCCATTTTCTACAAAAATGAGCTAATATAATTAGTATAGATGAAATTGTCTTAAGTTTTTTTCTATTCACTGGTGGCTTTTTCTTCACTTTTGGCACTTGAACAAAATATCAACTATTTCCTGTGGGACTGTGAGGCTGTGACTATGTTATATCCACCAAAATGATGCAGACCACGTCCAACATCACATATTCCACCATCCAGAACATGGAATGTTCTTGAACAAAGTTAAAAAAGGGGCACTTAGTTGTAACCAGGGTAGGACTTACCGGCGGTAACCGCGCGGTTACCGTCCGTACCGCGGGGGTACGGTTACCCGTACCGCGCGGTACGGTTTAATGAAATTCGCCCGAATTCAAAAATTTAAAAAAAAAAAGAAAAAAATCAAAAAAAATGGTGAAGGTAGTGCTTGATTTGTAGTGTTTTATGGTGAAGAAATTTCTCAAAAAAGAGTAATATTTATTCAAATTTGAGAGCAAAACGGAGAATAAATTTGAAAATTGAAAAAAGAAAAAAAATGAGCCGGCCCGTTACTGTGCGGCCCGTCACACATCGCGCGGTAACCGCGCCAAACCGCGCGGTTATCGCGCCATACCGCACGGTAACCGTGGTTTGCCCGAATTTTTGAATTCAAATTTCGATTTGTAAATTTGTCGTGGTTTTGCGCAGTTACCGCCGGTAACCGCCGTACCACCGGGTGGCGGTAACCGGGCCCCCGGCGGTAAGTCCAATCCTGGTTGTAACTTGTAATGCATGATTTGACAAAATTGTAAGGATGCAAGAATCAAAACAACCAACTGTGTAGATATAAGAAAATGCATTAACACAGCAAAATGGAAGATACGTAGGGAGGCGTACAGACCTTCAAAAGAGGTGTATGGCGTTTCCTAACCTGCAGGAAATAGACATGGTGTGAGTAAAGAGTTCTAATTTCTTAAGAAATTTAGGAGGTGGATTCCAACAAATTTAAAGGCTCGTGGTATGCCAATGAATACTGCACCATAGCCCCCCAAAAACATTCCTACTGTCGAGAACATATTTTACACAAATAATATACGGGTTACAAATTGTTTGAACAAGCTCTAGTTTGCCACAGAAATAAAATCAAAGTTCCATGTGTCCTAACCAAAATTACAGGTACCACAAAAATCAGGAACAACAGATTTACTCCTTGAGTCATACGAAGGATTTTTAGAGATTTTATTTTTCAAAATTGTAACATCGACAAGTGATTCTGAAGACAAAGATTTAAGGCAAATGACATTAATCACATGGCGCATTGGATGCATGGCAATTTGAAAATAAAAGACTATGCACCCATAAATGGACCAAATCTACTTCAGAAACCTGACCATAAGAATTCAGAACACTTTAAAAGACCATTCCTTACTTTAACCTCTAAATTGTAAAGAATTAAGAATTGAATGATCCTACAAATTCAAGAGAGCATTTGCAATTAAATCCTGCTCCAGTATATCCTAATATTTCAGAAATAAGTATACCCTTATTTTTTAAACCTGATGTTAAGTATCAGGAATGGATAGTAAGAACTCACCACATAATCCCATCCATGCTTTTCAGCAAACGCCTTTGCTGAATCTGCACTGTCAAACGTAAGCCCTGCTTCACCAACATTAGCGTATGGATCCCCAGTAGATGTCCATCCCATTAATGGGTTCTCCCACCTATTATTCACTCAAATATTAGAAGGGGAAAAAGCGGCAGCAACTGAAATAGTTATATCTAATTGTATGCTAGAATGCTATATAATAAGAAGGAATGCATAAAGCTAAATGAAGTAAATGCATGAGGCATAAAAGAAATGAAACAGACTAAGTACACACTGTTTGACCGAACCAAGGTGACCACCTCAATGAGAGGTCAAATGCATCAGTTGCAAAGCTTTCATTGTACAAAAAACAGGTAATCTCACGTTAAAGGAAAAAAGAAACAGACTTCAATCATCAAAGAATTATTCTGTTATTGTTATCTGTGTCTACAACTATCCAGGTGTGAATGTAAATTTAAATCAAGTTTTAATATGAGACAATTTGTTTTCATCTGATATATTATTGAGGAAGTTCACCAAACAGCAACACAGGGTTTGAGGTAAATAATTCATGAAGATGAATCAATAACCAATAAAACAAAACTGGAAACATACTTTTGGGTTGACACAAAGTTGATTTTCCACCTCCCGACTTTGCCTGAACCCTGCTGAGATGCAGTCCTAGCGGGTGAATATATTACAACCTGCAAATACACAAGGATAAGGTAATCATGTCTTCCTAGGTAGTTGAAAAGCATACAGTGAGTTTTAAAAGAACAAAAGTGGCAGCAACAAAAATCATATTTTCTTCACAGTATAAATATTTAAACCTATCTGAATAACACAATCCTGTCGTAGGTCGTTTACTGTATAAACAATAAAAGGTGGGGGAGACCATTTGTTAACAATGTACTGTTATTCAGAACATAGATCACAATCAAAATATTTTCTAGGGCTCACTCTGTATAATAAATCTGCAAAAACAGAAGAGCTTATTGATGTGTAGGCACCTTCTCTCTGCAGACAAACCTAAGGTTCACAATACCATGAAAAATGTGACTGAAGTGGCGGTGTCAGCATTGGGCCATATCATAAGATGCTTCTAAGCCCTTTGAAGTTAAGACAGATCTTTGAAACAAAGGAAGAACCGATCATCAAATAATAATCATACAAACGAGATTATATTGTAGAGCTAACTATTTCATGGAAGCTTTATTCCTCAGAAGTCAGAACAAGAAACTACCATTCTACCAGTAGGCCTCTACAAGGATTTTTACAGGTAACTACAACAAGAACAATGAAATGGTATGGAACAGACATTATTTCATGGTCCAACAAGTTCTCTAAATTCAGAAGCTAAGCATTGTTAGCAATTTCATATTTCTTTGTATGCAGTTACTTTTATCAAATACATTTTAAAATTTGATCTACATGAAGAAAAATGGATTAAAAAAAAAGCATCCTAGCATCCTCAAAGCTCTGAAATGCACAGTTTTATAACCCCAATACTGTCAACTCTAATCACAAACAATTTGAAAGGTAAGAACATACACCTATGTACATTCAGTCATTCACAGTACAAAAACCAAATCAGGATAATTTCATCAAACTCTGTTGCCTCCAACAGACTAGCACATTCCTCCCAAGTTCTAAACGCGGTTCAAACCACACAAGCGTAAAACATCACCACCAAATTCTCATTTCTATCCACTCCATGATTCGAGCGGCAACTAGCACTAGCACTGTAGTATGTACCTCGACCCGACGCCTCCAGGCTCGATCCCTAACATCCTAACGAGTAACCACTAACCACCAAACCTGGACATCTCGAGCAATTCCTACACGGATCCGCGAGGGCTAGCAAATCTATCGCCACTACATAAATCAGAGTAAGGCCAGCGAAGCACCTTGCGGCGGAGGTGCTCCTCGGGGATGCCCGAAACCATGCCGATCTCGCCTGGCTTGATCTCAACGAGGGCGTCGGACGCCGCCGCGGAGAGCATCCGCGCCGGTGCGGGGGACGGCGAGAGGAGCGCGCGCCCGAGGGTGGGGAGGCTCCGCCGGAGCGGGGCGGCCATCTCGTCGGAGCCGTACGCCGGTGAGGCGGGTAGTGGAGGAGAGAAGGGTCGGGAAGGGGAGAGACCGAGAGAGAGAGATTCTGAAGTTGGGCGAAGGCTGGGTTTCCTGCGGGTAGGCGGTTGGATGGACCGAGGATATGTTGGAGCGAGCTCACGTTGGGCCGATCTTTTAGGCCCATCGATATGTTGGGGTCCGATTCATTTATGGGCCTCCCGGCCCAGCGTTGATGCGAATTCTATTGGTTTCTATGGGCTGGGCCCAGTTATGGTCGGATGTGATCTGCAGTCTTGAGGTTAGCCTGGCTCGTCGGAGACTCTTTGGGTTTGGTACGTTGTAGAACGGTTACGTCAACGGATCATTTAGATTCGCACCTTTTCCTTCCGTAGAAGATGAGACGTCGAGAAGATGTAAAAGCCTGTATCTCTTCCCGATTGATCATACCACAGGAGACAATGAACACAACATGTAAGGGTGATTGATCGGGAAGGGATACAGACTTCTACATCTTTTCAACGCCTCATCTTTTGCGGGAGGGAAGGGAGCGGATCTGGGTGATTCGTTGACGTAGCTGTTCTACAACACGTTATCAGCACCTCTATTGTTGGGCTGACGTTGACGGGCTGCTACGACTAGATCTGCTTCCTCGTCACCGCAATCAACTCGCCACTGCTTCGAGTCCTACAGCGTCGATCAATCTATGGTAAAAAAAAAAGGGTAACACACAATATCTAAAGTGGATGGGTGATGAGACAAAAGTTTAGACAAGTTTAGACTTTCTAAAAAAAGAAGTAATACCCTACTCCTATTTTGGGGATTGTATCCGCTGAGTGTTGTATTGATCTGACGATCGGGTTATGATCCTACCCTCCAGGGGCATTCCGTCCTCCTTATATCGATAAAGAGGATAGAATTATAAGGTGAAGACTTAACCAGATACGGTATAAGTCTCCTAAATCCACTCTATAATATTATCAGCTCAGGACTATAGGTCGTTCCTTAATACACAAGAAAATGTAATATCAAAGTCCTAAGCTATTACACATTCACTATATATAATATATCCTCTATAATTAGTCGATAATCCAGTCGTGTGGGTATATGGTACCCATAATCTCCACAGTAGCCCCTGAGACCTTCACAGTCGAAAAGATAATCCCATCTCAAACCAAATTATTTCAGAGCCGAGGACTTTAATCATCTCTGCCATAGTCTTCCGAGTGCTATCAACAAACCCAAAGGATGTGAAATAAGAAATCTTAAAAATATACCTAGGTGCATCGACTAGATGCACCTAATTAGGTGTAGCCCCTGACTATGTGTTTAGTTGAACAAACTAAGCATATAGTCAAGAACTTAATAATTCAACCACCCGAGTGGTTTTTAAGTGTATAAAAATAACGCGCATAGCTTAAGCTAAGAGCAATTTGAGAAAATCGCATAGCAAATAACTTTGATAACAAAGTCTGTTGTATAATGAATGTAGGTATTGGTTTTATATTGTGCACATTTCGCCAAAGCAAATATGTTTAAGTCCTTATAAGACATACAATTTCACCATTCCCAAAAATATATGGCATTTGTGACATAAAATCTGAGTTAATAAAACTCATAAATAGATTTACCAACTGCTTGTATAATGACCAAAAATATAATATAATTAGCCTAAGCAATAATATTGGTCTTTGTTAAAACATGCACATATGTGACCAAAAAACAATGATACAATATTCAATCAACTGCTTTATAAAAAACCTAAACAGTACCTTTAACTTATAAAAAAATTAACAGAACAACTATATACAAAACCTCACTGTTTGCCACCTTTTAAATTGCATTGTACTAACTTCTAAAAAATTGTGTAACAGTTGTATAAAAGGAGTTTTAGGTATTGGGCAATCGAACACGTGCATATTGCCAAGAGCAAATATACTTAAGTCTCTAAAGACACGTGTCTAGCCACACCTTGAATATGGGTTGCGAATCTCTCTGTGGACCTTGGCCCAAAACAGAGGCTTCACCGATACCCTTAAAAAAATTCAACGAACCGCTTCTTCTTCTTCGCCGCTTCATATTCCAAAAATCTCCTTTCGCGCTTCTATTCACAACTGCCGCCGCTAGAGTTAGGGTTCCAAATTCCATCAAATCCGTCCACCAAATCACCTCAAACTTCACCAAAATCCACCGCCGGCATCCTCCATTCCACCTCTTCCCCAAAAATTAGAGCTCAAAACCCCTATCCACACAATCTTAAACTTCACCCATGGCGGAAGAGAGAGAAATCCCTTTTGACCAGTGGGTGGCTTCTGATGTGAAGGAATCAACCCTGAAGAAAATGATGAAGGAAGGCGTGCTTTCGGCAAAGGAGATCATTGATTGGCGACTGACATTTGGTAAAAAATTCCCAACTCCTAACACCGGAGAAATCGTGGTTTTTACCTATTTCTTTTATTCTGGGTTTGCTCTTCCAACTTCCGAATTCTTCTGCGGTCTTTTGGATTACTATAGGATTAGGATTTATCATCTGAATCCCAACTCTATTCTCCATATAGTCATTTTCATTCATGTCTGCGAAGCCTTCCTTGGAATTCATCCTCATTTCAATCTTTTTCGGCACATGTTTTATCTTAAAGTTCGCCCCACCAAAGAAAACCCTTGCATTATTGGTGGCTCTGGATTTCAGCTTCATAGAACCCTCCGCAGAAACTCCTTTTCTCTTCCTTTGAAAACCTCAAACAAAGGCTGGCAAGACAACTGGTTTTATATCTCCAATCCTATTCCTAGCCTTCCCGACTTTGTCGGTTTCCCACCAGTCCATCAGGCACACTGGAACTCTTAGCTAGAGGGCCAAGAGTTTATTGAAGCCAACATTTTATTATCCAAAATCCTTGAGATTGAAAACAAAGGACTTCTAGGAGAACAAGTCACTCGGCATTTCATCAAATGCCGACTGGCTCCCATAAAGGAGAGATCCAAAATAGCCTTTCAATATGAAGGACAAACCGACCCAAACCGCGAGGATCGCAAATCCTTAGATTTTGAAATCATGTGTTTGCGCATGTACAAAATCTTCTTCTCCGGGATTGTTGTTGACTACGACCACAAGTTGCCACCACAAGTTGCCAGTCACCCCCTTCAATCTGCATCAGCCACCTCTTCTGGTAAATTAACTTACAAACCATTTCAATTCATTACTTACTTCTTTTCAATTATCAATAATATATCTCGAGAAAACCATCTTTGCAGGAAAACACTCTTCTCATCTCAAGGCCACTTGCAGTCAGACGTCAAGCTCCTTGCATGCCTTTTGCTAGCAGCAATCAACCGACTGATGGGCCAACAATCAAGCCTCAGTTGAAGAATAAGAGGACAACAACAAACGAGAAGAGCACACGAGCCAGCAAACAAAGGAAGCTGATCATCGACTCGGATGAAGAAGACGAAGAAATCCAAACTCCGAGTGTCAATATTGCTCCATCAAGGCCAACATCAGCCAGATCGATACCCAAGATCAGAAAATCAAACAGGTGTTGACGCCAAATCCGTACCGCCGATGAGGATCCGGCGTGCGGACACACGAAGGCCTGGGAGATCTGCTTAGCTCCAGTGCAGGTCCTAAAATTGATGGAGCGCGGGCGTGCCAGTCAGTTTGATCCTGCCACTGACAAGATATGCAAAACAACATAATAGAAAGTCTATCGGCCAGGCCGATAGGGCAAAAACGTATCGGCCGATAGGCCGATAGCCAAAACAACCGATCGGCCGATGAGCCGATGGCACAATTCCAGCCGATGTACTGAACAAATATCTATATAGAGACGATCGGCTGACGATAACATGATGATGTAGCAATATGATATAGCATAATCCAGATAAATATAAGATAAACATTGATATGAAGATTAAAGCACACATCGGCCAGAAGTCCGATGGCATAAACTCTCAACAAGCAGATAAACGATAAATACTCTGTTGTCATCGGCCAGATCCAATCTATACGTAAAACTCTTGGGCCGATGCAACGTCCAGATAACTCACCGGCTGAAACCCCGGTGAAACCCTTATTGGCAGCCAACAAGCAGGCTAGAGATTACGGTTCTAATCACGACTTAGTAGATCAAATTGGACTGATGCAGCACTAAGTATGAAAAGAAACGCAAGACCTAGATAATCAAGCCCTTGACTGATTTTCAGGGTGGTGGATACCTTAGCCAATCTAATCTAGCAAAGCGATTTAGTCGATACCGGCATAAACCCTAAAGCGAATCTCGGCCGATAAGACTAAATCGAGAAGCCGAACCAGATTGACTAAGATATATGATAATAGGTGCTTACGTTGTTGATATCAGAACGACGAAGCCCTAGCCCCGACAACGCAGGCAGCCATAACGAGACTTACCCTTCGTGAGAAGGGCGTGAACTCGCCGAAGAAGACGAAAAGTAAAGGTTGGCGATGCGCCGAAGTTGATTGATCGTGTGATAAAAATTACATGAACTACGGGCTTACATATTTATACCCATAGGCTAACAAAAATCCTAACAGAATACAACTCAAACTTTCCTAAAGATAAAAGGAAAAAGATAAAGTCCTTGCCGGACACTAACACACTTTCCTAAAGATAAAACAGAAAACTAACAAACTCTTCCTAATTAAGAGATACAAGCCGCATCCTCCTCAAACTCGGTCTTCTCTGGATAAGATCTTCCCGAATCTAACAAGAATCCGACTGCTATTGGTGGTTGGTTTGAGATAACCCCCATCGGCCGATGTAGAACTCTAGGCCGATACTAGCTTTGAGCCGATATAGATCCTGGGCCGATGAGGACTTCGGGGCTTACCAAATTCTGGTGTTAACAACAGGTAACCCTTGTTCTACTTTAACTACATCTCTCAAGCTTATCTTCAAAAATATTCTCGACTATTTCTGATCCAAGTATGAATAATACATCCGCAGAAAACCCCAAGACATCAATCCGACCGACCAATCCGAAGTACCACCTCCCATTAATCACAAAACTGTGAGCTCTAATGTCAAGGACGCAACACAAGACCAACCAGGTTCAAGCAACCTGACTGCCGAACAAGTGCCTCCGACTGGAAACCAGTCGAGTTCTTCAGATCCGGCTGCTGAACAAAAGCCCCCGACTGGAAACCAGTCGGATGAAGGTGAATCAGCTTTCAACAACCAGGAGCCATCAACTAAAGACCACTCCAAGGGTAATGAAGAAAACATGAACGAAGATCAAC
Source organism: Oryza officinalis (assembly GCA_008326285.1). Classification (NCBI taxonomy): domain Eukaryota; kingdom Viridiplantae; phylum Streptophyta; class Magnoliopsida; order Poales; family Poaceae; genus Oryza; species Oryza officinalis. Next base: position 46,094,769 of record BDMV01000007.1, read on the forward strand.
CAGCTGGAGATTCTGCTGCCCAAAAAGATCAAGATGAACCAACTCCTGGCACAGATGAAAGAATCCAAGGGCCTCCGCACAAGCTTCCCGAAATAATCACAGGTGAGTTCTTGGTTACTTAACTCTTCAAATTCATCTCTTCTCTTGAATGTTTGCAATTTCTCTTTCAGAACCAATAATCTATGAAGACAAAAAAAAATTTCGTATCAAGTCAGCAAAAGATTCACTTTCTCCTGTCAAGATCCAATGGCGTGATTCTGAAGGCCGAGCTCACGGAATTATCTTGAACAAACAAAAGGAAGCTGAAGAGCATGATCTACTAGTAGCTCGACTATCAGAGTCCACCAGGCTGTTAAAAGTAAGTAAAATACCATGTTCTCCGACTGCTTTTCAATATGATATTAACTAAACATGTTCCATATGTAGAGAATATATCGCCAATCACAAGCCAAGTCAGAAACTCTAGAAAAGCTGGTGCCTCATCTCAATACCTTGGATGCCGTCCAACAAGAGCTCAAGGAAGCTAAAGAAGCCGCCATATCCAGGGAAAAAGAATTGAGAGCAGAAATCAGCCAACTCCGAGATGTAAATTTAGAATATCCTGGATTGGTTGGAGGTGAGTATAACCATCATACTTGCTTACATCTTTTAAATAATCCTTGTCGCTAATTCCATGTCTTTATGTTTCAGCTCATTTGGCAGAAATCGAATTTTTGAAGGCCCAATTGAAAAAAGCCGAAAATAATAATGCCCGATTGAAGAAAGACAGGACTCAAGCTTTATCTGAAATTGAAGGTAACTCACTAAGGCTGTGTTCTCCACCCTACTTTCCCAACTCACCTCTCTCTTTTTCCGCGCGCACGCTTTTCAAACTATTGAATGGTGTGTTTTTTGCAAAAAGTGTCTATACAAAAGTTGCTTTAAAAAATCGTATTAATCCATTTTTCAAAAAAAACAAATAATTAATTAATCATGCGTTAATGAGTCGCTCCATTTTGCGTGCTGGGAGGGTTAGTTCCCAACATGCAGGAACGAACACAACCTAAATCTAGTTTTTAAACTGATCTTGAGCATTTCCAATATACCTTGTTTTTTTTATCCTACAACACACAAAGTAAAGTCCCAAGCCCAATTCGATGTATTTGCCGAACGAATCTAAAGGATAGAAACCATCCGGGATGACATCGCAAATGTTACAGCTCTAATTCTGAACACCATATTTCATAATGGCTTGGTGTCACACCCCGCCCCTGCACCACTATACAAATGGCACCGAGGAGGGCATGCCACAGGAGAACGGCGAACCGCTTTCCCACAAAACCGCGAAATAGGTACCAATCTCAGAATAACGATGTTGGTACCAGCGGTAACATGATGAATCAATGCAAGATTTAAATAAATACAATATACCTTTACGTTATATCTTCGGGTAATCCCTGAGTTGCAATCATCAATAAGAGTCAGCAACAGCGAAACTTAGCGAAGTTAAGACACCAAATCCACCGGCAGTAGTTTGGGTTTAGGGATGAAACTCCAAGCTTCATCTTCTACCTGAACTTAAGTCAAGGGGAGAAAAACAACAACAATGGGGGATTGAGTACTTTCGTACTCAGCAAGCCACTAGGAAATGTGTACATGCAAACTTCAAAGAAAGGCTGAGTTTATTTGGCAAAACATTTTAAAACACTTTTCAGAGGTCTCAGTGTTGATTTCAAAATAAACTTTTCCTTCGGAAGGAGGCGTCTCACCTCAATCCGTCCACGAGTTGCTTTGCAACAACTCGAGCGGAAAAGCCAAATTTTAGTATTTATAATATCTTTTCCTTTATTAGTTTTTTCACTTCCAAAGCATAAACCAACGCTTTCTCCAACATTCATCTGTTAACCAAGTCTCAAGGTTAACAACTCCGAGTTCGGTCCTCTCGACCCGCTAACCCAAACTCGGACATCGCGGCCCCTAAACCGGCCCTCTCGGCCCTATGATGCCAAATGACACCCCAGGTCACACAGGCCTATTCCCAACTACGAAGGCTGGTCGTCCGTCACAAAGGACTCTGGTAACGGTTCCCATCCCATGAACCAATTTATTAAATAAATTTTAAAAAACAAATCTATGCTATGGGAATCACCTCACATTCACCCTTGACTGTGGGCATGGCTGTTCGAACAGTTCAATTAAACCTCTGTAGAGACTGTACGTTTTTCCCACAAGACACGAAGCTTACACCGATACTGGCCGGTACCGGAAGTTCATGACAAGGTCTTTCCCTAGCCAACCCATAAATGTCCCGTATCACACAGATGGGTGGAATCTCTCCACCAAGCATCAGGCTAGGCTTAGGCCCTCATCTACTTAGGCCCCAACGTATGGATCCCGACACATCTCCACTGCAGGAGATTGCCGTATACTCCACCATACCGGTGCTCCTCAACTGCCAACATGCTAAACCCCTATGTTTCAGCTAGTTACACATCCAGGGGCATCCCATTCTACCCGTGTGGTCGTATTGTGAGATGCTCAGATGTAAAATCCAAAGGAATCGGTCCTTATGCCCGACTACGAAACCAAACCACACAGGAGAGGATTCGCACCGCAAGTTTTCTCCCATAAAATCTTTTTATTTTCAAAGTCACCGACTCCTCGAGTCGGATTTTATAAACCTTTCACAACCCAAGTTTTTCCACATCGATAACCAGGTATAAACCTGATATAAACAAATGGTACAAAAGGACACCTGTGCCAAGAGAGCGCAAGTATCAAGGTACTGCTGTGGTGCAGCGACAAAGGTTATGTTTAACAAGGTCCTATGGAAAGTAATGCAACTACATAGGTTGGTTCGTCGGTTGTGTGCTTGTAGACCGATGGCCGATCAAAGTAATTGTGTATGCTAAGCATGCAATCTTGCAAACAACACATTTTATAAACTAAGAGCAATATGATCGAAGAGTGGCTTGCCTTATTGTTAGTCTTCAAACCTTCGAGAAAAATCCGCGTCCGTTGCATCTCCGAAACGTCCATTACGCGATCAAAAAGAGAAAAACATCCAAAATCCTATAAAGTAAATAATAACTATAATAAAATAATGGTGCCATTGGAGGTTTCAATTTTAGAAAAATTATAAAAGTTGAACGGAGTATTAATGGATTTCTCGAAATGTGAAAAAGGATTTATTAAATTGGAAAGGAATATTCCCAAGAATATCCCTTGGTTGTGATGTTGACAGGAAGGTATCTTGGACTTTATTTTGGGAGGACTTGGGCTTTAGCCTAGAGATGAAGGAGGTCAGGTAGGGAGGTAATGTAAACTTTAAGAGAGGAGGTTGGATGTGTAGAGGGATATAAATTAGACTTCGGTGAGGAGGGGGGCTGCTGGTGGGCTTTAGCTTGAAATTTGAAGAAAGGAAGTATAGTAGACTTCTCAGTGGATTGACTTCTTGGGCTTGGCCCAACGAAAGATGAGGGATGCAATATAGACTTTTTAGTTGGCAACCCAATGGAGGAAGGTGATGTAGAATTTTTCAAAGTCTTCAAGTCAAGGGGCCCGTGGAAAGGAGTCCCACCGACAGGTCCCACCATTTCCCTCTTTCTTTTTTTTCTCCTTTTTCTCTTTCCTTCTTATCTTTTCCTTTTCTATCCTTCTTTCTTTGTCTCTGCTTCTTCCCAAGAGGAGAGTGAAAGGGAGCGCCGGTCGGGCAAAGGCGCGACAAGGACGGGCGGAGTGGCGCCGGCAGTGGTGCGGCATGGGCGCGGCGGGGTCCGGGTGACGCTGGTGGTGGTGAGGCCGAGGTGGCGTGGCCAGGTGGAGACGGCGCGCGGCGCGGCGCGTGGCCGAGGGAGGCGAAGCCTCTGGATGGGGCGGTGCGCCGGGCAGGGGTCGAAGCAGGCGTCGGTCGATGTGGCGTGTGGCTGGGGAGACGGCGCGGCTCAGCGCGCGGGCTGGCCACGACGTCGACTGGGTGGAGGTCGAGGCGGCTTTGCGGTCGTTGGGCGGCTCGGCCGGACAACGGTCGGGCAGGACGACGACGTTCGGCTCGTGGCGCGAGGGCGGCGACCACGGTGGTTCGGATGGAATAGAGGTGTTGATAATAGGAGATGGTAGAGCTTGGAGGTCCAGGGAGGAAGACGATGGGCACGGTGGCTTTTATAGCCGTCGTGGTCGACGGATGGCGACGAAGGCGGCTCGGTGGAGCGGGGCCGTTTGCCCTGTTTGGTTGATGCCGTCGACAGGGTGGCACAGGAAAGTGAGGACAGCGACCGGTGCTAGACGTTATGGACGCGACGCTTGCTTTCGGCATAGACTGCTGCATCTATGCTCTCTTGGCGTAGTGCAATGGAGCACTGGACAGGGAGCACGATGAGGTTGCCCGAGTGCTGGATTCCAATTTGGTCACGTGCTACAGTGCTGACTTCAAACGGCCGCCAAATATGCATGCGAGCTCTGTTTTGGGCCCATGAGTACTTGATAAAAAGCTCTCGAAGTCCTCTTTCCAACGGATCCAGCCTCATCTCCAAATTCCTTCTCAGTCATCAGCAATCATAAAAACAAAGTGCTGCATCACCTGTAATGGGCCTATGGGCTTGTAACTTCATCTGGGACACTGACCCAAGTGGGGCCCATGTAGGGTGCGCCCCAATCTGGTGGAGCACGACCCTAGAGACCCCTTGGTTGTTCTCCCACCTCTTTAAATAGCTAGATACCCCTTTAGGGTTTCTTGGGTTTTGTTAGATTTAAGTTTTAACCATTGCTACTTTTTCTTGTAGTTACATGTGTCGGCTAGACCACCTATTTACTTGTCTTCGGAACCCCACCTTATTGTGAGCTTTAATTTCTATTTGCAATTCAGATTGCTTTTAACACTTTCTTGCTTATTTCTTCGATTTGCTTGCGGGAATAAGGTTGATTTGCACTCACAAGATCAACAACCCACGGAGAGGTGTATCGATCGCTAAGGCGCAACACAACAACGTCTTGTATGGTTGTAGTCAGATCGTCAATGTTTCTTTCAAATCATAGTTATCATCAACTCATCGAAAGATCGGGACAACCATATCCCTGAGCATATCGAGTAGAGCTTAGGGTTTATCAGGTAGTGAGGTGTCTTCCTTGCTTAGAGAAAGTGGCAGAACGGTGCCTAACCGCTGGGATTTGCAGAGAGCTTAGCAACGGGGAGGCAAAGAGGAACAGGGGAGAGCGTGTGCATGCATGAGCGGTGGAAGAACACATGAAACAAAATGGACTTTGCTTGTCTCAGTGGAGAAAAAGAGAGAAGTGCATGCATGATTGACGATGGTCATGCCCGTTGGGCTGTAGACAATTTTGAACTTCTAAAAGGACTGTAACTGGACTGTGAATTCTCATAATTTTTTTGGGATTTTTGAGTAGATAGGGAATTTGGTTGGAGGGGTTTTGGCTTTGGAAAACAATTTGCAGCGAATGGAACGAGTAAAGCTTCAAAGAAAAATGATTTAGAAATGATAGAAATCAAAGGGGTGATTTATGACGCGATTCGGATTCCAAAATCCGAACATGGGGATTTTATTTGAAAAAAGGATGATTGGAGGAAAAACTCGGCTTTTGCTGGTGTTGTTGATGCGCGATTAAATTCGTCGGGAGAAACGACTGTTATTTTGAGACGTACATGAGTGAAAAATATTTGTCGGGCGGTAGAAGTCTAAAAATAAATATTTTTAGATCCTATGGATGGAAATGAGATTATTTGTCGGCACGATCAAAAATTCTGAAATCGAAATTTCAACCGTATGAATCTTTGGAAGGATTTAGGATTGAAAACTCGAATTTCAAAATTCGAATTATAGGAATTTAATTTTAGCAGAAAATATCATGGTCAGGATTGTGGGTTCACAAGAAAACGAATCAATCAAGATCTTTGGCACAAAATCCTAAATACACTCAAGAACCAAATTTTTGAATATAGGATTTTAATAAAAATATATTTTTCGGCGGGGCAAAAATTGGGACATTACACTTGGGCTCGAGCTATGAAGACGCCTCTAGAATTGTGGAAAAACTCAAAAGGGCTCCAGAAATGTTTTTGAAGAATATCAATGAAGCAGTTGCCGTGGGAGTAAGCCAAGCTCTGGCAATGACAAATTCCTTATATCCCCGAGTAGATATAAGTGTTATAGGAGATGGCTTTGCCTATGGTAATTCAGACGAGCAAGTCATGGAGCTGATCAACGAAGCTTAAGATTCTGTTAGAAAATAGCTGCAGTTGTGCTTGAGAATTTCTGAGGATAAAATCCCTATGTAAAGAATACATTTGTAATTTGACTTGTAATATATCAGCTTATTTATGCTATGTTTTGAATACTGAATCCAGTTGTTAATTTCTTAAAAATTCTTCTCCAACTTATACCAAGCCTAAAACCTGATTAAGCCTTCAAAAAATTTTCAGTCCTTATCCACCTGACACAGATCAAAACAAAAATCAATGATAAGCCAAATACAAACAAATCATAACTAAAGGAAACTTTTTACTTTGCTATTATTGATAGCCTTTGACTGGCAACTCAAGAAGGCAACTTACTTGACATTGGAGTCGAGAGAAATAAGATACAAAGGTGTTCAATATTTCAAGAATTTTCCATGATCGATCTGTCTTCATGCTTTAACCAGTAAGCCCCTGGCCGAGTGACCTCAAAAATTATGAAAGACCCTTCCCATAAAGGGGACAATTTATGTCTATCCTTGGTTGTCTGGATTTTTCTTAAGACCATATCACCAACAATAAACGCTCGTGATCGAACGTTGCGATTATGATAACACCAAAGTCCTTGGAGATATCTTGCCGACTAAATAAGAGCAGCTTCGCGAGCCTGTTCAAGTCGGTTCAAATCCTCAACACGATCCTGGTAACAACGCTCCTGATTGAAATTCCGAACCCGAAGGGATTCGAACTCCATCTCATTCGGCAACATATCATCAGCCTTATAAACCAAAAAGAAAGGTGACTGACCCGTTGCCCGACTAAGTGTGGTTCGTAATGACCATAAAACTGAAGGCAATTCTTCCACCCATTGTCCAGCATAAGGACATAATTTATCAAAGACATGAGCTTTAATGCGTTGAAGAACCATCCCATTAGCTTCCTCAACTTGTCCATTACTTTTAGGATGTACAACTGATGCATAACGTATTTTAATCCCAAAATCTTCATAGAAATCCTTGAAAACTCCTCCTATATACTGAGTGTCATTATCACTAATAATCCTATTTGGAACACCAAACCGATGTACAATGTTGATGAAAAAATTAAAAGCTTTATCTGCTGTAGTTTTGGCAACCGGCTTAGCCTCAATCCACTTAGAAAACTTCTAGATAGCGACAAAAAGATGCGTGAAGCCTCCTGGAGCCTTCTTAAAAAGACCCACTATATCCAACCCCCAAACAGCAAAAGACCATGAAAGAGGAATAGTTTGCAATTCTTGGGTTGAAACATGGATTTGTTGAGCAAAAAATTGACAGCCTTCACAGGTTCGAACAACTTTGTCTGCATCCGTAATAGCCGTGAGCCAGAAAAATTCCTGTCGATAAGCTTTACCCACCAAAGTGCGTGTCGCAGCATGACTGCCACATATTCCCGAGTGGATATCCAGCAATAACTGCCGGCCCTCCTCAGGAGAAACACATCTTAACAAAACACCACACGGACTCTGCTTATGCAAACTTAGAATCGACCATCACATAACTTTGGGTATGACGTCGAACCTGTTCAGCTTCATCACGGTCTTGCGGCAACTCTTGCTTGGTTAGAAACTTAATGAAAGACATTCTCCAATCGGTATCAAGCATAGATACTTGTTTCGTCGTGTCTTTTTCAAAAACCTTTTTCTTTGCAAAAGTTGGCTCATGAATGTGTTCAATGAAAACGTCCGTCGGGGCTGCCTTCCTTCTGGATCCAAAATTAGCCAATTGATCAGCAGCTTCATTATTATGCCTCAAGACATGAGATAACTCAAAACCATCAAATTTATCCTTCAGCTTACGAACTTCCTGGCGATAAGCTACCATGTTGTCATTTAAACAAGACTAGTCCTTTATCATCTGATTAACCAGCAACTGAGAATCTCCTCGTACTATCATGCGCCGTATCCCTAATGACACAGCAAGACGTAACCCATGAAGCAGGGCCTTATACTCGGCTACATTGTGTAATGCCAGAAAATGAATTTGAAGAACATACAGCAACCTTTCTCCAGTCGGAGACATAAGGACCACCCTAGCCCCCATGCCAGTAACTCTCTTAGATCCATCAAAATACATGGTCCAATATTCCAACCTCTCCGCAGGCACATCTCCTTAGCACTCGGTCCACTCAGCAACAAAATCGGCCAAAACCAAAGATTTGATCAACGTTTGAGCTTTGAAAGGAATTTCTAATGCCATCAACTCCAATGCCCACTTTGCAATACGCCCTGTGGCCTCACGATTATGAAGGACATCACTGAGTGAAAAGATGTAACCACCGTGACTGAGTTACTTTGAAAATAATGAGCTAATTTTCTGATGGTAATTAAAACTCCATATAATAATTTTTGTACCTGGGAATAGCGTGTTTTAGATCCAGCCAGTACCTCACTGACAAAGTAAATAGGCCTATGAACCTTCTGGACTCGACCTTCTTCTTCACGCTCAACAACCCAAACTGTACTAACCACCTGAAAAGTTACGGACACATAAAGCAATATGGGCTCTTGAGGATGCGGTGAAGCTAGCACAGGCAGTGTTGCGAGAAAATCCTTGAAATCTTTAGAAGCTATCTGGGCTTCAGGGGTCCACTGGAACTCATCGGTTTTCTTGAGCAATTTGAAAAAGGGCATGTGTCATTCTTCGAGCTTGGAAACAAATCAGCTGAGAGCCGCCATGCACCCAGTAAGTTTCTGAACATCCTTCTGAGTACTCGGCAGTTTCATGCTACGTATGACGTTAATCTTCTCTAGGTTAGTTTCAATGCCTCGATGAGACAACGTGAAGCCAAGTAGCTTCCCTGACGGTACTCCGAAGGTGTATTTTTTTGGGTTTAACTTCATCCTGAAGGCCCGAATGTTGTGAAAAGTTTCCTCCAAATCAGTAATCAGATCATCGCTTCGCTTTGTCTTGATGATAACATCATCAACATAGGTCTCCATGTTTCGTCCGAGTTGTGACTGCAAGCATCTTTGAATCATGCGTTGATATGTAGCTCTTGCATTCTTGAGACCAAATGGCATTGTGATGTAACAGTAGGCTTTAAACGGGGTGATAAACGAGGTCTTCAAGTAGTCGAACTCCTTCAGGCTAATATGATGATATCCCGAGTAGCAATCAAGAAAACTAAGAAGCTCATAGCCAGCAATTGAATCAACGACTTGATCAATGCGAGGTAAACTAAAATGGTCTTTGGGACAAGATTTGTTGAGATCCGTGTAATCGACACACATTCACCATTGTCCGGTCTTCTTTCGAACTAAGACTGGATTAGCCAATCAGTCGGGATGATAAACTTCCTTGATGAATCTAGCCATCAAAAGCTTGGCAAGCTCCTCCTTGATAGCATCTCTTCGATCTTGCGCAAAGTAGCGGAGTTGTTGTTTGATAGATTTCACGTCTTCTTTAACATTTAATAAGTGCTCAATCACCTCTCTAGGAACACCAGGCATATCAGAAGGTTTCCATGCAAATATATCTTTATTAGCTTGAAGAAAGGTGATGAGCACTTTCCTATTTACAATCTAACTCGGCGCCTATTACAACGGTCTTTGATGGATTTGTAGGATCACGTGGAATCTTCTTGGTCTTGGCGTCGCCTTCTCCCGACTTGGTCAACTTTTTGGCAGGGATTTCTCCTTCTTCAGATGTAGATGCAACCGGTCGGATTTTCTATCGGCCGAGCAACCTCTCATGAGATTGGGCCATGTCGCAGCTTTCTTTATTGCAGGTAAAAGCTTGCTTGACGTTGCAGCGAGGGGAGATGACTCCTCGTGGACCCGACATCTTCATCATCAGACAGGTGTAATGACGACTGCCATGAATTTGACGAGAGTTGGTCGTCCTAAGATGGCATGGTAGGCTGCCTCAAAGTCCGCGACTTCAAAATAGACATTTTTTGTCCAGAAATTCTCCTGAGTGCCGAAGGTGACTAGAAGAGTGATCTTTTCGAGTGGTGTTGAAGACAGTTCTGGAATAACCCCGTGAAAGGGGGAGAAACTTGGTTTCAGCTCAGATATTGGAATTTGCATCTCGTCTAGTGTCTCGGCGAAAAGGATGTTGAGCGCACTGCCACCATTGATGAGGACACGTTTCAACTTGATGTTGTGAACCACTAGGTCTAGTACCAGGGGATACCGCCCCGGGTGGACCACTCGGTCAGGGTGATCCGAGCGGTCGGACATGATAGAAATCTTGAACCATCGTAGGTATTGCGGTACTTCAAGCTGAATTGCGTTGATTTCTCTGTCGGTCAACTTCTGCTTCCTTTTGGATTCGTAGGCAAGTGGTCCTCCAAAAATATGGTTTAACTTGGCTCTAGGATCTTGGAAAGGTCATGCTCTACCATCGTCATTGTCCTTTTTGTGCCCCAAAGTTCCTTCGCCGTCAGACAGTTTCTTGAGTTGGGCTGCATATTGCTCGGCGAATTGCTTGTAGATGGAACAGTCCTTAGCCGCATGTTTGCGATTGGGGCGATGCGTGCATGGGCCGTTCATAATCTTGTCATAGGTGCTGACGCATGGGCGCTGCTACTGATAGTTGAAAGTCGTTGCTACTAGATCCTCGGGCTTACGCTTGCAATCCTTTTGGTCGCCATTGCCGTTGTCATTACCATTATCTTTCTTGGGACACCAGCTGCTTCCCGACTGCTTCTTTTGACGTGATGCTTTGTCGGTGTCGTCCGATTTAGCGTAAGAATTAGCCGTCTCAAAAAACTTCTTGACTATCCTTGGAAGTTTGCGCCCAAATTTTCCAATGAGCAGCTCATTGCGGATCCCCTTCTAGAAAGCTGCTATGATGACATCGTCGGTGATATCCGGAATTTTGTTACGCTTCTCCAAAAAACGCCAAATGTAGTCTTTTAAGGACTCGTCAGGTTTCTGGATTACGTTGGATAAATCGAATTGGGTCCCAGACCTTTTAAAGGTGCCTTGGAAATTAGCGATGAAATGATCACGAAGTTTGCTCCAAGAGTCGATTGAGCCTCTTGGTAAGCTGGCAAGCCAACTCCTGGCTAAGTCGACAAGTGCCACTCGTAAATAGTTAGCCATGGCTTTGCTATCTCCTCCTGCCGCGCGAATGCCGAGGCTGTAGATGGTAAGCCACGACTCGGATCGGTCTTGCCATCATACTTCTCAATCGGGTAAAAGCGGGTACTCCTTCGTTGCCAATGTCGAGGCAATATTTTTGTCCTTTGCGATGGGCATGATTCTCGTGCTCACGATAACGTTGGTCAAGTATATTCCTCATATCGCTAGGAGTAGGCATCCGGGAACCACTCTGGTAGTCAAAATTGCCGCGATGGATCCGGTCATGAAGCGGTGGTCGAAAACAGTGTCGATCATGGGAGTCAACCGACTGGTCTTGGTGCCTTCTATCTCCTTGATGATGATGGTGCTCGTTGGATCTGGTATGAGTTTTTGCTACGTTTAGGTTTTCGATAGTCTCTAGAGCGTAATGGTGGTAGGCAACTGCTAGTTGGCATTTCCGTGATGGATTCATCAACTTGCCGACTGCTTTCGGCGCCCTATCGTACGGAAGCCGCAACCATGGTCTTTACTTTGTTTAAAATTGGAGTCACGTTGGCTGGGGCCACGTTGATGATGGTGTCAAGCAGGGTAACTACCACGACTGCATTTTTTTGTGGTGTGAAAAAAACATTAGTATTGTCGACACGGGTCTGGAGTATGGCATCACGGGCTGCACCCCCGGCTAAAGACAAATCTCGTTTCCTTTTGTCGTCCTCCTCGCATTTGCGTTTCTCTTCCTTTCGCTTGCAGTCCTCTTCAAACTTGGTTCGCTCCTCCTCTGCAACCCTTCGGGCGACTATCGAGTCAGTTTCTCCAACGTCCGCCATGAAAACATCGAAAAAGAGTGGAGTATAATCGTCGTCAAACTTGGAACTGTCGATAGACTCGGTGATGATGTCGTCGTAATCTTCAAAAGAGCTGACGTAGTTGGTGATCTTGGTAGATGAACAGGATCCGAAAGGTTGAAGCATGACGCCAACTTTCCTAGAGCCTAGCATGGTCGCCTCCGAAGCTAGCTCAGATCGGGACCTTTGGGGGGAACAGATCTAGATTCGAACATCGCGGCAAGTATTGGAGGAAGTTGCATGACGATCGACGGGTGCGCCTGCATTTTGCTTGAGAAGTTATGTGCGAAAGTTGGTGTTAAAGATCCCTCAAGTGGTTTGAAGCCGACTCGGAGGAAAGGAGATTGCAGTAGGTCTCGGTGGCGTTTGGTAACCCTAACAGAGTCGAGTGGTTGTCCCTTGCCGACTGGTTCGAATCCGAGTCGAGGAGAGAAACTTTGTTGAAGTTGTCGATGATGAAGTCGAGGCTTCCAAAGCGGTACGCCTACCCAAGGGGAAAGGCGAAGTCGTCGATGTCGGAAGTAGATCCCATCACACTTGTCGACGAAAAACTTGACGCAACCCCTACCTGGCACGCCAACTATCGAAACTTGATTTTGGCAGTAAGAAAAGGGAGTAGTGCACAAGATCTAAAGTGGATGGGTAATAGGACAAAGGTTTAGACAGGTTCAGCCCTTCTCAAAAAGAAGTAATACCCTACTCCTGTTTCGGGGAATGTATCCGCCGAGTGTTGTATTGATCTAACGATCGGATAATCCAGCCGTGTGGGTATATGGTACCCATAATCTCCACAATTAGGATTTCTTGTTTTTCATCATGCTCTTGATGCAATAATAGCAATAGATTAGTTTTCCTGCCTATGATCTAGCAGTAGATTAATTTCATGTTTTAGATCTGTTTGCATCTATTGTTTTATGATGAAAACCAAAAGAAAACCATGTGTTTTAATCGAAAAAAATTGACCGGGATGCCTTCTTTGGACCGAACCCAGTTCGGCTGGGCCGAACCGGTCGTTCTCACCGTGCCCCAACCTCTCCCGCATCCCTCAATTTTTTTTTCTCTCTCTCGGCCACCCCCTTCCCCATCAAGGCTACACCGGGAGCACGCGTCACCGCCGCCGGACCACCCACCTTGTTGGGTTGGGGCTGGGCTGGCCGGCCGCTGTTCGCCGTCGCTGTTGGGACGCCACCAGTCATCATGCCAGTGCCATTGAGAAAAACCACCGCCAACGAGGACAACGACCCACGTCGCCGCCACCGCTGGACCTGGTGCCAAGGACAGGCAACCACCGCCGTCAGCCCCTCATCGACGCGCCTGGAGCCGTGGTGAGGGTCGATGGGATGAACAGTCGCCGACTTTGGATCGGAAACCACCGAGACGCCGTGGCCGAATGCGCTTCGGTTGCTGCCGTCAACGTTGAGCTCGCCCCACGTCGTCTTCTGGACATGTGGGTCGCGGCGGAGCTCAGTCGAACAACGCCGAGCCACCGTCGCACCAAACGCCGCTCGGGAGCGACACCGCTGCCACCGTCATGCCATCGGGTTGTTGATGGGTTGTCAGCCGAAATCCTCATCGTGCGCCGCCTCGATCTCTACCGCCACCAACAGCCAGTGTCTTCCGTCGCTGCCGCCATGCTTGTCCAGCCGGCGCGCTGGGCAACGGGCGCTGCCGCAGGTGTTAGTGGGGAGAAGGGAAACCCTAATCTCCTCTCATCCCCTCTCTCTTGCGGTCACCTATGCGGCCAACTAGGCCGAGCCTGCCTTCTCCGGACCGTATCGGCCCAATTGCTCATGACAGCTCACATAAAGAAAAATAAAAATAGTAAATTAGAAATTCTAATGGGCTTTGAGTTTAGAGTTCGTCCCAATAGGATATTTGGACCACTACAGTAAAAGCTGGCCCAATACGACCGTGGACCAAACGACGGTCTCAGCCCGGTTATTCTAATTTACTAAAAAATTGTGTATAAGTCCCTGAGAAAGGCAGATTTTACGCCTAAGGTTCACTGTTCAAAGTAATTTTACTTTTTGGACCCTGTAATTGTCTGAAATTACATATCTTTGTGTATATAGTTTGTAACTTTGCCGTTTAGGCCTTGTTTTAGTTGGTTTCTTGCATGTGAGTCCCTGGACTCGTAAACAACCATGTAGTGGTGTTTTCTAAGCAATTTAATTGCTTTTTAACCTTGATGCAACTCCAACAAATAATCTAGAAAAGGTTTTTAGGTTAATGCTTCCATAAAATTGTGTTCACCTAGTGTAAGTGACCCCTCCATTGGAAGCATTATTTGGGTTTAATTTCTTGCTTGTGTAATGTTTTTCTGTGGCATAATATTTAATATTTAATGCCATAAGGCCAATAATAAACATAGAAAATCAATAAATGCAAGAAATATTCCGGGAAAATACCAGTAATTACATATGACTATGTTACTTTGTTCTATGACTTAGTTTTTCATGCAAGTTAACCTGACGTTGGTTTTTTGCATGTTAAACAGGCCATGTCTGATGTGGATCTTGCCAAGAAGGAATTTCCCATCCTCCCCATTCACGGGGGAACTACCAGACCTGGGCTATGGACTGTGAAATCTGCCTTGCCTCGATGGAGTTGTTTGACACCGTCCGTCAGCAAGGGGCCAATGTAGCCCCGCTTCCGGTGCAGAAGCAGGCAAAGGCTCTTGCGTTCATCAGGAAGCACATTCACGAGGACCTTAAGGCTGAGTACCTCGAGCTGCGTGAGCCTCTCCTGCTGTGGGAGGCCCTGAGAGAACGGTACACCGCAGAGAAGACTACCATTCTCCCAAAGGCTAGAGCAGACTAGGCTCAGCTTCGGTTCTGTGATTTCAAGACCGTGGAAGGCTACAACAGTGTCGTGCACCGCATTGTCAGCAAGCTTTGTTTCTGTAACCAGACGGTGACAAACGAAGACATGATTGAAAAGACCCTTGATCCTGTCGAAACTTGGTTTCGGCAATAAGAATCTGGGGGTAGCAGTCAAGGGCCAAACACGATGGGTTAGTATGCAAAAGGAATTTAGACAGGTTCAGACCCTCTCTTCGAGAGGTAATACCCTACTCCTGTTTCGGGGATTCGATCCGCCGAGTGGTTTATTGATCTTGTGATCTCTTTCAATATGTGCTCTCGTGAGTTTGGGTGCTCGTGCTCTTGTGAAAGTCTCTATCCGTGTGTGTGTGTCCTCTCAAGGGACTCCCTACCCTCCTTATATAGTCTCGGAGGGTAGGTTTACAAGTCGAAGACCCTATCATATTCTACACCGGACTCCTCAATCTTACCAACTATAGACTATGAGTCGTTACCTTATTTCAATGGCAACGTAACACTCAAGTCATAAGCCGGTTTACATAACCATGAGTCATAACCTATCCCCTATGGTAAGTCGGATAAGCTAGCTATGAGGGTATCCGGTACCCGTAATCTCCACAGATCCCTTCCACCCCAAGAATTCCATGATGCAAGAGCAGTATCGTGCGACTAAGTACACTAAGTACTCCAAGCTTATTCAGTCGTTATTGAACACTGAAGTCCACAACAAACTTCTGATGACCAACTTCAACGCTCATCTTGTTGGTTCACAACCTATTCCAAAGGCTCATGTTGTTCATCAGAAGGGTAATAATTCTGGACAGGGTTCCTCCAAGGGGAAGGGACCTAGGAGTCACACACTGCCAAACGGGAATAACCTCAAGAGGGTTGTCAACCGGGGCAAGAGGCCCTGCAGCCACAAGGGCCGCCAGGGCAATCCGGCTAGTGGCACTACTGGTGGTGCTAGTACTGTTGGAGGATCTCAGCAGGATGGTGAGGGTTGTTTTCGCTATCGCTCAAAGAAGCATTGGGCACGCAACTGCAACGCAGAACCTCACCTCATTGAGATATACCAGGATTGAAAGAAGAAGCAGGGGCCAGAATCTCACTTTGTTCAAGTGCCTGCGGTTGATGTCCCCCCTGCTCTTGCTGCTCCTGTTGACGCTACCATGGAGGTTGATCCTAAGACTGCTGTTGATGTTGATGCCAGTCTTGAGGATAAGGACATTGACCTCGGGGAATTCGACGGGGAAGGCGAGATTGACGACCTCATGAATGAGGACGTACATGGGGACATGCAGTAGTTCTCAATATCAGTTATATGTCTTAAGTCTAGGCTATCATATGTTAGTATGATTTAGCTCATCATACTGAGTCAGTGTGATTTATTTTCCAAAACAATGAGTCATTTATGTAATAATGATGCTTTAGCATAGCATCTGGGTCCATGTGTTTATGATGGTCCTTCACATTAATAAAGTTTTCCCATTGAGTTATTTTGGCCTTGCCTTGTTCTATGTTCTTGCTTCATTATAATGAACTGAACTAATGTAATCTCTCATATAGAACAAGCGTAGTACGATCCAATGGAGCCTGAGACGTGCTTGGTTGATAGCGCCACAACGCACACGATACTACGGGAGACTAAGTACTTCACGACATTGAGTAAGAGGGATGAGAACATCCCCACCATTGCTAGGAGCAATGGTCACTTAGTTGGCTTAGGGGAAGCCGCAGTCATCTTCCCTAGGGGTACAAGGATCTTCACTGAAGAAGTGTTCCTATACCCAAGTGTTGAACGCACACTCCTTACCTTTAAGGACATTCGTCACTGCGGTTACCACCTTGCTACAACCCGTGAAGGAGGAGAAGAATTTCTCTTCATAACATTGTCTGAGGGCGATGAGACCACAGTGGTTGAGAAAATGCTAGGGAGCTCTGATGGCCTGTACTACACTAATATAAAACCCCCAAACGAATACGTTGCGATGCAGACCATCTATAGGAACCCATAGTCTTTTAGAATCTGGCATGAGAGATTAGGTCATCCTGGATTGACTATGATGCTGAAAATAGTCACAAGCTCATCAGGTCATGGCATAAACACTAAGAACTTCCCTAAGGAGTTTGTGTGTCCCGCTTTTGCAATGGGAAAACTAATCATTCAACCGTCCTTTGAGAAGTTGAGGGTTGAACCCCTAGGGTTCTTGAACAGAATCCAAGGGGATATCTACGGGCCATTTAACCCTTGGTCTGGGCCATTCAGATATTTTATGGTGTTGATAGATGCTTCTATAAGGTGGAGCTATGTATTATTGTTGTCTACAAGGAACCACGCTTTTGCCAAATTCATCACATAGATCATTTGTCTGCGCGCAAGATCTTGCCCTCTTCTTTCCAAGCTAACGAGACATAACCATGGTGGGCTATGCAGATGCAGGATATCTGTCTGATCCTCATAATGCCCGATCTCAAACTGGTTTTGTGTTTCTTGTAGTGGTACAGCCATCTCGTGGCGATCTAGTAAACAGACTTTGGTAGCGACGTCTACAAACCACTCAGAGATCATTGCACTATATGAAGCCACACGAGAGTGTGCATGGCTTAGAAGGATGTCTCACCATATTGAGTGGTCTTGTGGTTTGAGTATCTCCGATGCCCCCACTATTATCTATGAAGATAATGCAGCATGCGTCGCACAGATGCAGCTAGGCTATGTTAAGAACAATATGACAAAACATATTGCTCCTAAATTCTTCTATCCTCATGAGCTTCAGAAGCAAGGTGAGGTGAAGATCCTACAGTCCAAGTCATGTGACAATTTAGCAGATTTATTTACTAAGTCTCTCCCAACATGTACTTTTCGAAAATTTGTTCGAGAAATTGGGATGAGAAGGCTTAGAGACTTGTTGGGTTCAGGAGGAGAGAAACCCCTGAATTTGGCCTAGTTAGTGGACCGGCGAGTCCACGACGTTGTACTCTTTTTCTCTTAGTTGAGTGGAGCTTGTGATCCTCACAAAGGTTTTTAACGAGGCAACGATGTGTGATGTATGGCGACAACTATGTACTCTTTCTCCTAGCATTTTCCCCACTGGGTTTTGGTAGAAGTTTTGACGAGACATAAGTTGGTCGTGGATAGGTCCAAGGGAGAGTGTTACGAATATTATCTCCATGGGGAGATAAGATTCTAACTTGTGGACCAATCCGAATCGGTTTTAGAGATAAAACCGTTCTTATCTCTGATACCCCCTCTACCTATAAATAGAGGGGCAGGGGTGCCCATCATTGTACACACAATCATTGATAATAAAGAGAGAGCTCCACCCCTACATCTTATGTTCATTGTCTCTTGTGGTGTGATTGATCGGGAAGGAATACGGGATTCTACATCTTCTCGGCGCCTCATCTTCTACGAGAGGGAAGGGAACGGGTCTGGGCGATCTGTTGACGTAGCTATTCTACAACATGGTCCAGATGAACCGGTGGCTTTTGTTGGGCCGAAAATGTTCCATTGGGCTTCCTCTGGAATAATTATTGATGGCCCTGTTGATAAATTATAGGAATAAGTCCACTTGTCATCCCTCAACTTTACACCGAGTTTGTATGACACCCCTAATCCCCAATACCAGAAATCTTGACTCCTCAAGTCTTCAAAACTGTGCAAAGTTGGTCCCATGACAGTATAGACCATATTTGTCAGTGTGCCATCGGTGCCCCAAGTAGATGGGGGAAACAGAGAGAAAGAGAGGAGCACCCGCAGCCATCGCTTGAGGAGCCCCCATGGAGAGGCTTGTCGATAGCCTCCCCCTCCCTCTCCTGCCTCTGCTTCCCTCTCCCGCCTCCGTCTCCCTCTCACTGATGTCGAGCAAGCTCAAGCTCGGAAGGGCTCACCGGCCACCTCCCCCTCCCTCTCTCGCCTCAGCTCCCCTCGCACGGATGCCATGGCTTCGGCGGCGGCCGCCACCACCACATCACTCCTTCGCCATTCCTCGTCATCTCTGTCGTTGTGCCGCTCACCTCACCGTCCCCCATCACCGAACCACTCACCTTGCCGTCTCTGTTGTCGCGCCGCTCAGCTAGCTTCACCTGATTTGGGAGGAGATGCCGAGAGCAAGGGGGGAGAGGCGTCGACGATAGAGAAGCGAAGAGAATCGTCGTCCCCCGAGTTGTCTTCCCGGCCTACAATGGAGGCCACCGTTTGGAGACCACCGGAGTCTGCTGGAGACTGCAACAAGGAGCTTCCTCTTCTTTCCTGGTCGAGAGCCATCGCTTATCTCTGAAAACCGGTGCAATTCGACTCCCAAGGCGGTATTGAGCCCGGTTTTAGCTTATGTGGCGTCCACGTGACATCTTGACTAGGTCTTCATCCCACATCACTTCTACGTTTCACTCACAGTAAAAAAAATTAGGTGAGACCCATGTGAGGCCCACATATCAGTTACACTACTTCTCCTTCCTCCCTCGCAGGTAGCCACGGAGGCCAGAGGAGTCTGACGCGGACGGAGCCAGAACGCCGTCCCGCGACCACCACTAAGAGAGGTGCAGGCGCTGACCAATCGCGACGCGGCCACTATCGCCGCAGCAGCCGCTGGCCTTCCCGATGCTGGACTTGCTGGCGGCGTTCCTCGGCTCACGCCTGCCGACCTCGGCGCTGGCGTCCTGGGGCATGACGCCGAGGACCAAGACCCTCCTCAACCTCTTCGTCAAGCTCTCCCGAGGGAGTGCGTGCTCATCTTCGCCGTCGTGGCAGCGCCACCGTCGTAGCAGCGGCACTCCTTCATCCACGCCATCCACATTGCCACCGTCCGGATCTGCAACCGGCGTGGTGCGCTACTGATGAAGACCGGGCAGCTCCTCTCCGACGACACGCTCCGCTCCCGTGGCGAGACCGCCAAGGCTGTCGGAGAACGCCGAAGCTCAGTCGGCGGCATCAATTTCTGGAGTAGCTCCCTGCGCGCGCGTCACAGCCTGCGACTCCTACCCCCGCGGCGGCTGGCCGGCAACTCCTCCCGTGTGTTGTTGTACGGTGAGAGAGGAGGAGAGAGGAAAGAGAGAGAGAGGAGAGAGGAGGAAGAAGATAGAATGAAGGAGGTTGCTGACAAGTGAGGCCCACAAGTTGAGTCAGCCAATCAATTGGGTCAAAGTTATCACATCAGACAAAACCACCTTCTAAACCATCGAAGGAGACAATTTGCACCGGTATTTAAATATGAGGGATGCGTTATACCTGGTTTTGTCGTTGAGAGATGCGATTCAACTAGGAGCAAGAGTTGAGGGAGGAAATATAGACTATTCCCTTGGTTTTTTAGTTCTGCTATTCAACTACGATCTGTGGGCTTCAACTCTTAATTTTCACTTCAAGAGCTGGGTCTGAAGTGAAGTTGTGAAGCAACCTAAACACAACCGGACTTCTCTGGTTCATTTTATGAGAGCACTTTAGCTAGCTTTACTCTCATTTTGGATGAAGCTGAAACTGTTTGGTTAGGCTCCAGCTTCAGAAGAGGTGGAGCTGAATAGGGCCTGCACCGTGAAATTCATCAAGAGCATAATCACCCATAATAAGTGTATTCAGCTAATATAATACACTATTTGGTATTGGATATTTGGTGTTTAAGACAATATTTTTTATCTTACTTTTGAAACCTTAACTATCAATAGTCTCTGAAGAATTGGTAGTATAAGTATATTCTTCTCATAATATCAACTAGTTAAACTTTATAAATTATACTAATTGACCGAATCTTGTTCTAAACATCAAATACCTATAAATGAAGGGAGTAAATCTCTTGTATTTCAACTAAAAATGAAAAGTAATTAATATCATGTAGCACAAATACGTATGACTGTATGAACATGAAGATGCAAGAGTACAACTCTAAATCATTTTCAACATCGATGCCAATGAAATCCACAAATAAATCCACCTGAATACAGTAATAAATACTAACGGTACTCCTATGTTTGATCTTTTTCCTAGTTCGAGAATAGTACTTTTTTTTGAGAAAAAGAATAGTACATTTTGTAACAGCAACAGCTGATGTGTAACACTCTACCAGATCACGTTAATCCACTCATTTTTTTTCACGATCATCAAGGAAATCGAGCATAACACTAAAACCACACTCCGTGTCCTCATTCATATCCAGTAAGATTTTTTTTTCTAGAGAATAGAAAATAATGTTGATTTTAACATAAGTACGCAGAAAAGTACGATAGTCTTTTTCGTGTTCTATCAGAAAAACATTACGAAAATGACATTTTTGTTAGTTGCGGTGCATTATGACATTCTGCTATGAACTTATAGCCAATGGTAAGCATGGTCGTCATGATAGTCATGGATGAGCAAGTGACAGCAACATCCTGCGTTAATTTTCTGCACGCATGGTTAGACACAGTCCATCCAGAAGGTTTGAAATTAATCGAGAGCTTAATCAGATTCACATGTTAATTTAACCGGCGTGGCAGCTTATCCTTGCCAGGCGCCGGCCGGCGGCTAACGCAGTAATACTGATGATTAATCAATTTTGAAAAACAGAGTTCAAGCCGCATAAAGCTGACGCAACTGTCTGTTGATTCGCCGGTGAATTCGTATAAGTGTGATGATGCTGAATGATAATCAGTTGTTTCCAGCGAGGTAACGATGATCAATTGCGACATTGCTAGCGAAGTATAATAACTGTCTCGCTTATGTCAGAGATGAAACTTGATAAGAATTAGCAGGAGTAACTAGGAGGAATTGGCGATGAACTTGTTTGTACTGTACGTGAAGTAGTGATGCACGTCGTCATATCTATTTGCCGTGTTCTTGACCACGTCCGTCGAACATTCTTCTTCAGATAAAGCAGATAGAGATACTAGAATGCCAATGGTCATAGCCCATTGAGTCAAGCAAATTAATGGTTACGAACTACTCCTATCTAACGTAATTAACTGCACGGAAAAACAAGATCATTTCAGCTCGCCTGCCATTAATTAAAACTGGTTAAATTAATTACATTAGGCTACCGGTTTGATTTCAAACATTATGGCTCTATTTTTCTTCAGGTTAAAACTTACTCCTCCGTCCTAAGAACTATATTTGTTTTATACGGTTTTCATTGAAATATTTTGATCAGTAATTTATTTTATGTTATATTTTCAATAAATATGAAATTAACATCACATAAAAGTATTTCAAAATATTAATATAGTGATACAACATGCATAATACTTAATATAGATATGATTAGAATGATTATTAGTCAAAAACCACTGAGTTTGATTTTTTTTAAAAGGGACACCCTATAATTTGGGACGGAGAGAATATAGTTGTTCTAAAAAAACTTATATATTTTATTTTTTAAAAAAACATAATAGACATTTATAATTTAAGTTTGACTTATACTCTGCACTCAAAACTTTGACTTGTTTTCAGATGAATTAATCATGCAACCTTTTGATCCATTCAACTGTTCAAGGTTATCTGCGCGGCGCGTGCGATAAGGCTTTCGAGTTCACGCCTAGCCCAGCAATCAAATATTACCGCGGGCCAGAAGCTCACGCTCGCGAGAAATCAATGCTGCAAAAACGCGATGACATCATGATCTGGCAGAAAAATTCAGGCAATCATCATCTCCAAAACCACGAGACGAGAGCAATCGATGACGTTGAAACCAATCTCAACGCCGTTAGCTCGTGAAACCAACGTGATCACCCGAAACCTGCAGCAAAAAAAATCGTGCTGCAGAGACGTTGTTTTTTTTTTCAAGAAAGGAATAATAGATGCAGGAACTGTAATGATCCGATCCCATTTGATATGGTCAACAAATTAACTAGCATCTTAGAGCTAATCTGATCCGAGCTGCACACAATCAGATCGATTATGTGCTCGAACTGAGCTCGATCTACAATCCGGCGCAGATCGTGAGCTCGAACTGAGCTTCTGGCGAGCGTGAGATAGTGAGATCGATTATCACGCTGCAAAACGCTCCAAAGGTCGATCTCCAAAACCACAATCCGGCGAGGAGCTCGAACTGAGCTCGATCGACGGGTAACTGTCATTGTCGGTTGCTAGCTTGATGCAGAATCACAAGACTAAATTAATAGATTTAGTTATCACATACTACTACAAAAGCTACAGGCCACATTGCTCTCTTCAGATTCCTGCATTTTGTTACTCGTACAGACAGACGCACAACTTCACCGGGTCAATCGTGGCAAGCAAGGCACGGAATTAATTTTCTTTTACAAACTGAACAGTATCTTTCTGAACGAAATTGAATACATATTTCTTTCAGACATCCATACTTGACCAAGCATACGCATAGGCAGCAATCACGCGCCTCCATCTGAAGATCAAGTCTTTGCTCCAGAAGGAAAACACACCAAAAAATAAAACACGTACTAGAAGAAGAGCAGGTCGTCGCGGAGACCTAAGAAATAACGAGTCGGGAAGAAACAGAGGCAGTTTGTAGCGCGGTGGCCTCCTCTTTAAAAGGCTCTTGTCCGTGGTGGCAGAAATCGTGATTCGCACACGGTAATATGCAAGATATGTTGTTCTGCGGCACGGGCAGTTTCAAGGACGTCGACAAGGACGGCGGCGGCAGCGGTGGCAAGGCGGCGGCGCCGGAGAAGAAGAAGAAGCAGGGTGGTGGTGGCAAGAAGGAAAACCCGTACGCGTCGAG
This sequence comes from Oryza officinalis, assembly GCA_008326285.1. Classification (NCBI taxonomy): domain Eukaryota; kingdom Viridiplantae; phylum Streptophyta; class Magnoliopsida; order Poales; family Poaceae; genus Oryza; species Oryza officinalis. Next base: position 46,118,336 of record BDMV01000007.1, read on the forward strand.
GGGGCTCGACAAGTTCTCCACCGTGCTGTCCGAGCTCGAGTCGCGGCGGGAGAAGATCCTGCGCCAAGTCGGCGGCGGCGGCGCCACGGGGGAGGAGGGCGGCGGCGGTGGTGAGCATGTGCTCGTTCGGTTCGTGCAGTCGGAGGGGAAAGGGTGGGTCCCCATCGTCGTCAAGCTCCCGCCGGAGGAGGAGCGGCAGCGGAAGGGAGGAAAGAAGCGGAAGCAGGCGGCGGCGACGTCGACGACCTCGTCGCAGTCCTCCACGCCACCGACGTCGGAGCCTGCCAGCCCCAGAGAGGACGTGATCAAGCTCGCGCGCCCCGCCGCCGCCGCAGCGGTGGCGCCGGCGAAGAGGAAGGCCGGCGTGAGGTGGTCGTGGTCGGACGTGCGGCCGCGCCACTACATGCCGTTCGTGGCGGTGCTGCTGCTGGCGAGCCTGGTGGTGTTCGGCAAGGTGTTCGCCATCTGCTGCACCTCCGTCTGGTGGTACCTCGTGCCGGTCCTGACGACCAGCTCTAACGGCGGCGGCGGCGAGGCGCACGGCGTGAGGAGAGCGACGGCGGCGGCAGCGCCGAAGGCCGCCGTCAAGGTTCTCGGCAAGAAGGCGAGCGACAAGAAGATCGCCGTGGCGCCATTGCTGGCACCGTCACACGGCAAGAAGGGTAGCTCCGGTGTCCATGAGTTGATCTCGCCGAGAAGTCATCCACATGGGAAGAAAGGGTAGTAATTCGCGTGGATTCATTCATCACGCTGTGACAAAATCAACGTGCCGTGTTGTAAATGTTTGTACAGTAGGGTGGCCAGAAAGATCAATTTTTTGTTATCTTTCCTACCGTTTCAATTCAGTTTGGTTGCATTTGCAGCCAGTGTTCATGTAGCATAAGCCCCTTCGTGTGTGGCTACCCAAAATTGTTCATAAATTTTACAGAATTTTGTCCATTAATTCGCCCCAGGTTTACCTCACGCAGTTTATTTTCATCTCTATCTATGTTAACTATGCCTTCGACTTCTGGATCTCTGGTTGATTTCAGAGAGCGACATTCGTTTTTTTGCTCTATCCGTTGACCTTGATTTTAGGTACAATCATCAGTAAAGAACTTCTAGATTCAGGCATGTGATTGTGTAACCACGCAGATCACAATGAATAGAAAGTCAAGCATGTGTACTTCTAGAAGTTAGGGAACTTACTTGTTTGACAATCCAGAAGAAAATGCACTTGTACCTGCCTCGTCAATGTCAATTCACAAAATCTGACTTTTAACCAATACAAACAGTTATGCTTAGAATTTGCAGGCTTTAGCCATTGCAATTCCTCATTCAGGAAAATTGTGAGTTTGTGATTGAACAGTGAATAATGAGCATACATTGCGATGCCAACAGTGAAAATTCTTTTAACAAATCACAAGCAAGACTATTTTTGTTATGATCTCTGTGTATCAAACAGGACATCTGCTAATAGTAATAACTACGCAATACCTAATTCAGAAAGACTTTACTGTTAGACTAATGAGGAAACAGCAGAATGATACATCACAATCATTTTCCCTCTCCTTGGAACCAAGTAATCCCACCATCATGCCATGCCCTATAGCCATCAATCCTGAATCACAAGGGAAATAATTGATGTTAGAAAATGTAACAAAAAGAACGGTAAAAAGAAGTATGAAATACAGAATTTAGGACCAGAGACACAAATCTATACAATTATCAGTACAACTACAGGCAATGATAACTAAATGGGATGCGATTGATATTGCATTTGCAACCTATGCTCCCAGGTGGCCAGCCCTGTTAAATTCCCATCAAGATGCACCCTATGTAGATGAATGCAAATCACATCACAGAATTAATACTTATATTAGAAGATTCGATATGGAGCCCTACCCTAAATCTCTTTCTATGATCTGACTCAATTCGCGATGTGTAATGTTTCTTCCTTCCCTGAGCCGATGAATCTCTCTCTTCTAAATTGCTCCGAACAGGCTCATACTGTGCATTGCGGAAGAAACCTTCACGATCCCAAGTTACTTCATAGTCTACCTTCAACCGTGATCCTTCCTTTAAACAGAATAGATGAGTCAGCTTCCATTATGTTTTCTAAACCATAAAACATAAACAATAATCAGACATTAATTGAGGCTGTTCTTCCACAGATAGTATACAAATGTCGATTTATCCATGTGTAAACAAATTTCTGCAGCTTAAACATGAGTTGTGGTGCCAAGGTAGTGAATATGAGATAGTATGTGTCAGTCATCACTCCTCAGAGCTGTATGTGGAAGGAAAGAAACAAATCCTACCAACAATTGTGGTCCTCAATCCTCATAGAAGTTGATGCACTTCTAATAATTTCTAATACCTGAAAGTATCTAATACCTTAGTAATTCTGTAGTCCTCTTATCTAGCTAATTTAGTAACGATCTCTTTACTCTAGTTAGTAGACACTAATGTGGTCACATCGCTTTCAATAAACATAGCCATTTATCTGACCATGAAATGTTTATCGGCAGGGTTCACCAGACAAGGAAGCAACCAGATAGCCATAGATGTTTAACAAACTAATACAGGAAGGTACTGTCTGGCACTCTAATAGAGGGTGACGGTTAACTTCAGTGAAAGATAAAGATGTGATATCATGCTAACTTGAAGACTCAAAACACTTGGATGTACACCAAAAGGCCAACAGGACAAAACATACAGGGTACAAGGAACACAATTCTACGCTACCACAAATACCTCTAGCATACAAGTTCACACAACAGAAGGGCATGTGAAGGTCTGAAGGATGTGTGCTAGGCAACGTCAGTGCATGATAATTTCCAGCAGGCAATACTAAACAGAGCGGCACAGTTGAAACAAAAAGCCCATATCGAAAGAAACCATAAATGGAAATTTAGAAGAGATGCTAACAATATCATTTATATGTGTTATGTGAACTAATAAAAAGTCAAGGATTAAGGTAACAGTATATAAAAATCTTACTTTCTCTAATGAACGTCCACATAATGCCTGCATTGCACTGTTGAAGTCGTCATAGTTCTCAAATTGCACCCACACTTTGCAATTTAGTCCAGATATAATCTCCTTATTGGTCCCGTCTTGTTTTGCTCCCCATTCATCATCACTAGATATATTTAGGTTCCTGAAAATCGGACAGAAGAATGCGAAAGAAAAGGGTATGCAGAGGGCAGTTCAGAACCTGCTAGCAAGAGGGAAGAATTTAGAAGGAATTGGGTGCAGTGTTATTTACAGAAGTCATGTATACAATACAATATACATTAGTCCATTATTGTGCTTGATGCACTAGCGTTTTGTCGTATCTTATTTTGTGTGACCTGGATTTTATGCGTGCAATATCTAGTCACCTAGGCTACCACCCAATAGCCAATAACATCAGAAACTGTATAAACTGGTTTTTGCTGAGTTTAATTGCTATCTTGGAGAATCATATCATACATTTCAAAATACAAGAAGTGATATGAGCGAGAAAAAACTTATACGTGGATGAAAACCAACTAGACAGGGCATACCTTCAGGTTTCAAGTGGTGCTAATTTTAATGCACATATTAAGTTCTCAAAAGGTGTGTACACCGGGAATAGGGAGGCAAAAAAATATGAGTCCACAAACAAAAGAGGAAACCACCAGGATGGACATTGAACAAAATTGAATCAAACAATTTCCTTATGGATGCTCATGTCAACTAAGTTTAGGACTCTTTTCGCCTTTATTAGCTTACGTGCGGCACTAATATTCTGCATTGTATCCCAGAGATATGAATGCGTTTACAATATAATGAACCAAACAGAAGTTGAGAACACTAAAATGCACCTTATTTTACCAAGTGCAGAAAAAATAGTGTGCGTGACCAGTGTGGAGGCTTTCGATGATATCCTCGTCTCCGCAAACCACCTGGATGGAACACCCCGGACAAGAATGGTGTCAGGCCTTTTCGCTATCTTCCTCACAGGATTCCCTGAACAAAGCAAACATCAATCCAAACTCCACCCTAGCAAGAATCACAACTAAGAGCAGCATTTTCATATTTATTTTTGAAAAAAAAAGAATTCCATACTGCTACTGAGGAGCTCGGAGGCGTAGAAATTCTCCCATGACTTCTTCATTGACCTGAAGTCATCGGAGGGCGGGATCTCGACGTTCATCCGAAACTTCACCCCCTCGAGGTTGAGCTCGATCCCGGCCAGCTTCTCGACCAGGGAGCTCCTCCACTTAAAATACTTCTCCTCCTCCTGCTCACGGGTCATCTCCTCGGCCTCCTCCTCATCCCCCTTGCGGCTGCGGGGGAGGAGGAAGGAGAGGTCGCGGACGTGGAGGACGCCCGAGGCGACGGGTTCGTCGCGGCGGCGCTTATGCAGGTCGGAGAGGCTACGCACGGAGAGGTCGGAGTCGGGGAGGACGGGGAGGGAGAGGGGCGAGTCGCGTAGGAAGGCGAGGAGCGCTGACTTGAGCTGCCACTCGTCGACGGGGCGGACGGATAGGTCAGCGCGGAAGAAGGTGAGGAGCAGCTTGAGGCGCGGCGCGAGGGAGAGGCCGCTAGGGAGAGGGAGAGGCTCGGTTGGCCGGAGTGTGGAGGCGGCGGACATGGCGGCGCGGTGGCGGTAGTGGGGAGAGAGACGGCGGAATTGGCGGCAGCGGGTTGGACTTCGACGGGATGCAGATGGGCCGGGTGAATGGACAATGGAGAACCGGAGGCGAGACCTGTTGCCTCACGCGTTGAGGGCCGTCCGATGGGAGATCAACGGGTGATCGTAATTCAACCATCGCCTATGGCGCGGATGTGTTGTTAGAGAAAAGGATTTGAACGTGCAATTTCGCACGAAATTCATACGTCCAATATGGGATTCCGAGCATAAGAAAATCATAATTCGAGTTCGAACACAACTTCACATGTAAGACAATCCGTTTCATATTATAATTGGTTTAATTTTTTTTAGTCAAATTTTTTTCGGTTTAACCAAGTTTATAAAAAAAATTAGCAATATTTACGACATCAAACTAGTTTCATTAAATTTAACATTGAACATATTTTGATACAATATTTGTTTTATATTGAAAATGTCATTATATTTTGCTATAAATTTGGTTAAACCTAAAAAAAAATTAATTAAAAAAGTCAAACGACTTATAATATGAAACGGAAGAAATAGATATTACTATTATCAAATGATTCGTATGAGATTAAATACTCTGTATTTACGTTGCAACACCTGCTTTCAGTACTTATATATGATATGTGATAACTTGCAAGTGAATGTAGCGATAAAATCCTAAAAAATGCGTTAAATAGACACAAATCACCCTTTGAAAGACCATCTTTCGCCTAAAATTTTTCTTTGTGTATATGTCGCATTCCCACGTGATTTTTACAAAGCGCTCGATGATATCACTTTAACTTAAAACTATTGTACCATATTTGCTTTTTTACCAATCTACAAGAGAAGTGCTAAGCAACAGCCTTGCATTGCACCGGGAAACAGACAAACAGTAGCGCTCATCGCCCTCCGCCGCCCCGGCGGCACGCCTGCCTGAGCGGCACCGGCGGGTCGGAGAGCTTGCCGTCGACGATCTGGTCGAACACGAACCTGTTCGCCGCCTCCGTGAAGTGCACCCCGTCCCAGCTCACGCTCCTCGACGGGTCCTCGCATGACTTCCCCGCCAGCACCGACGTGCCGTTCACCTCCACCTTCCCGCCGCACCGGATGTCCCTGTCGAAGTTGTACTCGCCGCCGCCGTACCCGCAGCACACCAGCAGCGGGTCCCCGAAACCTGCAACGTACACCCCCACCAATTCAATCCTGCCGCGATAGATCGAAAAAGTGTTTCTTCTCCGGCTCCGGTGGTCAGATCAGCGCTACGTACCGAGCTGCTTGGCCTGGCTGATGAGCCTGTACTTCGCGGAGTAGACGTCAACGTAGGTGAGCGCGGCGTCGGGGAGCGCCGCCCTGAGACGGGCCACGGTCTCGCGCAGCCTCGCGTTGAAGAACCGGGCGGCCGCGTTGTAGGCGACCGAGCAGCCGTCGTCGTCCCTCGGCGCGGCGAGGTCCGGCAGCAGCACCACCGCGTACGTCAGGCAGCCGAGCGGCGCCGTGTTGTGCACCCAGAAGTACCTCCCTCCGAGGCTGTACACTTTCTGCACTCACCAAGCAAGCAGAGCACGTACAGTACACATGATCTGATCATCTGATAAGCCCTAAAAAAACAAAACAAGCAAAAATTGTTTCTAGACAAAACCTTTGGGACTATCTATATCTATACTATTAGCATTTGTAAACAAAGGCTAAAGAAAAAAAAAGACTACGATGAAAAGACCTCAAAATTAACTCTAAAATTAAGCTTCAAGATCTAAATTAAGCTGCACCTGGATTGCTGCACTGAACCTCTCCATGAGATCAGGGACGTAGGCCTCGACTTGCTCAGTCGTCATGTTTGTGAAGTAGCCCATTGTCAGGTCGTTCTGGCCAATGTCGAACGTGTAGAGCGCCCTGGAGAAGTACTCGGCTTTCGGAAGAATCTCCCTGTAGATTCCACCTGCACGAAAACAGAGTATATATCAACTTGAAAAAAAAATGAAACTTGAATTTTGAGTTCTGAATAGCACATATGCAGAGACTGAATTTGTCTTCACCTATATTGTTGTAAACGAACTGGCTTCTGTTGATGAACTGTTCGAATTGGCTGGTCTGCACGTCCAGTGAGATCGGGCTGATGCCGGAGACGAAGATGCTACCGTTCGCTGGTCTGATCGACGCAGCAGCCGTCGCGAAATTGGCACCTTGACTGAAGTTGCTCCCTACTGAATCGAGGTATGCGCTGAGGTATCGAATCCCCAGGCTCTGAGCTGCAGTTCAGGTAACCAAAAACACGGTATATTCAGAGCTCGTTTCGAGTTTAATTAGAGTGAGATGGTCGTCGGCTGTAATGACTACTAAATACTGACCCATGAAGTCGATGGTGAGGCGGCCGTCGCTGAACCGGCCGGCGGGCATGCCGAAGTAGGTCCGGCCGAACGGCGGTGGCACCACGGCGATGAGCGCCGAGAGACCGCCGGTGTCCGAGTTGGAGTCGCCGAAGTTGAAGATCGCCGGGAAATCGCATGGAGCGTCGCCGCCGCCGTCGGAGCGTTCCCCCGCGGTGAGCTGCAGCAGGAGGAGCACGACGAGGAGCAACATGAGCTTGACGGTGGTCGGAGGAGAGGCGGTACAGCAGCGGCGACGTCGTGAAGGCGCCATTTTTTCCACCTTGCTCGATCGTATTGTGTGAGACTTGGCACTTGAGTACTTTAACTAGTCGGAGCCAGCGCTGATCGATGTTTTCATGTTCCTAGGGAAGGTCTGTGTACGTGTCGAACCAACGAGACACACAATAGTAAGTCCACGAAGCGTTTGAAGTCCTTGTCCATTCTTTCTCAAGATTTTTCTAGGTTTGGGTGTTGTTTGTATTCAGAATTCACACATCCTGTGGCTTCAAGTCTCAGGTTTGCATCAGGACTGGTACAATGGGGACCAGAGTTTTCTTTTCTGATTAAGATTCAGATTTTTTTTATTGGTTTTTATTGGCAAATTTTTCAAACTACTGAACGGTGAGTTTCGTGTCAAACTTTTTATATACAAGTTACTTTAAAATATCAAATATATATATTTGTTAAATTTATAATAATTAAAACTTAATTAATCATGTGCTAATAATTTTTTCGTTTTGCATGGATCAATTTAATTTTTATCTTTATAAGTTTTAAACATTGACTTCTTCTGGAGGTCTGATGATTGGTTGTTCCTTGTTTGTTGCACGTGGCGTGAGGATGATGGATTTGCCATGCATGGTCCACTTCAGATTGTACTAGATCTCTCCCAAAAAAGATTTTTCCTTAAAAGAGGACTTCATTTCAAAAACCCTACATAAAAAGTATCGTACGTTGTAATAAGAAAATGTTATGAGAATGTGTCACGCCCCAAACTAGCTCCGAACGACGGCCAGAGTAAGACGATCCAAATTAACCTGTATACCTGTATCAGTCCCAGAAAACAGTGCTGGTACAACAGGAAGATAGAATATTACAACAACAGCGGTCTCTTTATTAAGAGTAGAGTTACAATCAAGGTTAGAACTGTAGACAGACCCCGAGTTCGCAACAGCATTACAAAAAGGCGGAAGCGGAAAGGCAAAGACTAGCCCTAAGCCACAAGCAAAGCCTTGGGGAAAGGCCGAAACCCTACTACTGCTCGTAGTCTACTTACTCCTGGAAGAACTCTTCTTCAGCAGGGTCCATCTCCTCGTTTTCGAGAACTGGGGGGTTATTTATATAAAGCAAGGATGAGTACGGGAGTACTCAGCAAGTCAAGGGAATTAAGTGTTTGATGCAAGCTTCAAAGGAGAGCCAATTATTTTTCACATTCGATTTTAGTTTAAAACTTTCGAAAACAACTAAGTGAGTGCTTCTCAACAACACGGACGAGAAAGTGCGTCTCATCCGGCCGGAGCAGTGAATGTATAGATTGAATCTTGTCGGCACGAGAGGCTCCCTGCCAATCGTTCCCCGACACCGGCTGTACCAACAGCCACAAATCAAGCACGTCGGCACGAGAGGCTCCCTGCCAATCGTTCACCGACACCGGCTGCATCAATAGCCACAAGTCAAGCACGTCGGCACGAGAGGCTCCCTGCCAATCGTTCACCGACACCGGCTGTACCAACAGTCACAACTCAAGCACTGAAAGGATTTCTCACACCACAGCAGTTCACAAAGTAGTCAACAAAACTACGCTAAGGAATCACCTCACATCCGACCATGACCGTGGGCACGACTGTTCGAACAGTTGTTAACCTCTGTAGAGGGGGTACACTTTACCCACACGACATTACTAACCCCGAGTCACCCAGCCCGTGCATCACAGCCACGTCTGGTGACCTTGAGGCTTTCACGACAAGGCATTTCGAAAGCCGACTCAGGGTCATCTTATGCCAATGGGAGGGGTCCCACGGACCGACACCAGGTTAGGTCTCAGACCATACTGTGCCAGGAAGCCCAGGGGTCCTCCCCAACACCACCCCGGCGAATCCACTTGTCCCTTGGCATCAAAATTTCCCTAGCCTAGCTACTTACTCAGCCAGGGGTGTCCCATATCACCCATGTGGTCGTACTTGATATATGCTCGGATGTAATTCCCAAGGAATCGGTCCTTAAGACGAGAACGGGCAGACCGTACCTCCAGTACGGCTCCCGCACCGTGAGTTTTAGAAACTCAATTTATTTTCAAGGCACCGACCCAAGTGTAGGGTTTTCCAAGCATCTTGTAAACTCAAGTTTTACCCAGTTGATCATTTTAAATTTGAGGGGAGCCTCGATATTCATACGCGGGGTGCGAATACCGAGACATCACCGGACGGGTGACAAGGGGGTGTTAGGGTATTCAATAATCAAGGAGGTTAAATGCAGCAAGTGGGTAGGGCCTGTCGGTTGTATTGCAAACCGAGGCCAAGTGTTAAGTGTAACCTAAAGAATGCATAGTTTGCAGAATCAAAATACTTAGTTTTAAATTATAGGTTCAATTGATCAAAGGTGACTTGCCTTGCTCAAGATCTTGAGCTTCCTCCTCGAAATCCGCGCACTGTGAGTCTTCTAGCTCTGAAGCTACACGCGAAACGAGGCGACTCAACACAAAGCTAAAAAGGAAGCCCTATTAATGACCACTAAACGTGTCATTAGATAGATCTCAATTTTTGAGGAATTTTGGAAGTTGAACGGAGTCAATCGGACGAACGGTTGAGGAGATATGAATTTCCTAAGATTAAATGATTTTCTGTCTAAAGGAAAAGAAATTATTAATTCCCTTGAAAACGAAAAAGAAAGAGGGACTTGAATTGGACTTTATTTTGGGCGGCTAGGTGCGACCTAATGGAAAGGATGGGGCGCGGCCGAACGGATCGGTCGGCGCGCGAGGAAAGCGGCCCAAGGCCAAGTGGCGCGCGGGAGAGGCCGATGGGCCGGAGGCCGAGTGGCGCGGCCCAACGGGCGAGCGCGGCCGAGCGAGCGGGCCGGCGCGCGGGAAGGACGGCCCAAGACCGGGTGGAGCGCGCGAGGCGGGAAGGCCGAGTGGGCCGAGCCTGGTTCGGCCTCCCGAGTTACTCGGGGCCAACTGGCCGGACCGAGTGGCTTGGTGCCGACTGGGCCGGACCGAGGGGAGAAAGCCGAGTGGGCTAAGGCGGGACGCAGCCCACGCGAGCGGACAGACCGGTGGACCGAAGTCCACCGCTCTGCGCTAGGGCGGGACCTGCTTGTCAGCGGCCCGGTGCACGTGAATGAGGCGCACGGAGGGAGGGAGGCGGTTGGCGCTCGCGTGGCACCGACGTGGCTACCACGGAGGCCGGCGGGAGGAGGATGAAGGGGAGGCGCCGAGATCAACGGCATGCGATGGCGGAGGAGCTCGAGGCGGCGCGGCGCGAGCTCAGCAAAGGGGAAGACACCGGAGCGAAGAGGGGAGCGAGGGGAAGCGAGCCAACGGCTCGGATCGGAGCGAGGAGGCGTGACGGCGGCAACGGCGGCGCGGGGAGAGAACAGAGGAGAGGGGCGGCGCCCACGGCGGTGCCCGGAGGGGTTGAAGGGATGCTCGACGGCGGAGGAAGGCGGCGCATGAAGGCGGCAGAGCTAGGCTAACGGCCTAGAGGAGGGAGGACAACGGAGAGGGAGAGAGGGGGAAGAAGTTACCGCGGGGAGGAAGCTCGCCGGGGAAGAATGCCGACGGCGCAAAGTGGACTCGGCTCGGCTTCGGGCCGAGGGAGAGGGGGAAGGAGGGCGCCCGGAGTTCCCTTTGGGCGTCCTCGGGTTCTGGCGGCGGACGACGAGAGTGGCGGCACGACACGGTTTGGAGGAGGAGGGGTGGTCGGCAGTGGAAAAGGGGAAGTGGCGGCCGAGCAAGAGGAGGGGATTAAAAAGGGGCGGGTAAGGCGGTTCAGCGAGGTCGGTTCGGGGGCGAGGCGGTGGAGCTGCGCGAAGAGGGGACTGGCGCGCGCTAGCGGCCGAACGGCGGCTGCCGGATGACGTCGGCGGCTGTCGGGGGAAAAGCAAAAGGGAGGAGGGAAGAAAGGGGTGCGGCCCCCTTGCCGAAACGGGCAAGGGCACACGGAGAGATAGAGGAGAGCGCGCGCTCCCCCTTGGCGGCACGCGCGCGTAGGGGTGGCGGGCCCGGGAGTGACGCCGGCGGCTCGGCACGGCGCGGAGGCAAGCGGCGCAGAGGGCAGCCCGGGTGACGGCGTCGGCGGACGTGGCGGTCGGCCACGCCGTGCGGGCGCGGGACCAGCGGCGAGACGGGACGGGGCGCTAGGTAGGACAGGACGGGACGGGGCGTACACCGGCGGGAGGCTGTGGGAGAGAGAGAGAGAGAGACGACCGAGAGAGATAGAGGAGAGAGAGCGAGGTCTCTCTCCCACGCGGGGCGTGCGGCGCACGTGCCCGACGCGGCAGGGCCATGCGGACTGGGCCGAGCGGTGCGGCCTAGCAAGGAGGGGAAAGAGGCCGAAGGGAGAGAGGGCGAGGGGGAAAAGGAATGGGCCGGACGGGGCGGCCCGGGAAGGAGAGGAAGGGGAAACAGGCCGAGCGGGAATCCGGCCCGAGGACAGGGGAGGTGAATCAGACTTCGGCAGAGATTTGAATTGAAAGATTTAGGGTTCGGATTCGAATTCCGATTTCGCGATTTTCTCCGGGACTGAGCTGAGGGAGGGAACACAAGACCAGGGCACACGACAAGACATGACCGAAGAGCAAAATTTTCGCAATTAAAGTTTTTAGGAATTAGGTTTTTCCGCTAACGCCACGACGAAACAGGCGTTACAGAATGTCCTCTCGTCTTTTCTATACCATCCATCCAAATAGTTATAAAAAAATTTGATAAAAAAATTAATATACAATATCTCACTCCACAAATTAAATTCAAATATGATTTCTATAAATTATAGAAAAACAAATATACTTATGAATATATACATATTAGTCAGAGTTTAATTTGTCTTTTTGTTACAACTTAAAGAATTTATATTTGAACTTGTATATCTGAAAGTGACATGTCACATACTAATCTATTATTCCAAATAGGATTCTATAAGTTATTAAAAACAAATATAACTATGAATACGTACATACTAGTCAAAGTTTAATTTGTTTTTTTATAATTTATGGAAATCATATTTGAAACGCGTATTTAGAAGTGGCTTGTCACATATTAATATATTATTTCAAATATTTACTAATTTTTTAATAACTATTTAGATGTCATGCCGGAGAAAATCCTCATCCGCGTTTGTAACCTTCTTTCCCCACCGGAGAACATAGTGATGAGTTTGAGGCTTTGCATGGCGGCAAACACCGTCATTAACAAAACCAAAAGTCCAAAACCATGCGCATAACGCCTTCACGTGGTGCCATTACGGCGCAACGGCGTCTAAACTTTAGATGATTCAGAATTGTAACTGTAATCTTCCAGATTGTGTAGAGGCATTTCATCGCTACGCGTTGTGAATTCCATTCTACCTTTATTGCACAAGGAAGCAGTATATGTACTTATATCAACCATATGCCTCTGCAATATTGTACACTTACAAAGCCAGAGGCAGCAGCAGAAATAGCAGTACGGCACGGCCGACCTGACGACGGCTCGATGCACCGGCGACGATTCAATGCCCTCTGCTGATCTGGCAGGCCTGCCTGAGAGGCACGGGCGGATCGGAGAGCTTGCCGCCGGCGATCTGGTCGAACACGAACTTGTTCGCCGCCTCCGTGAAGTGCACGCCGTCCCAGCTCACCCGCTTGAGCGGGTCGTCGCACGACTTCCCCGCCACCACCCACGTCCCGTTCACCTCCACCTTCCCCCCGCAGCCGACCTTGTCGTCGAAGTTGTACCTGCCGCCGCCGTAGCCGCAGCACGTCAGCATCGGGTCGTCCAACCCTGCAGCCACAACACAACACATTACGCCAATATAATGTTCAGCCATGGATCGCATGCACGAAGCTCGCTAGGCACAACAATGGCGACTGGCCGGGGCACTAGCTTTACCGAGCTTCTTGGCGTCGCTGATCAGCTTGTACTTGGCGGAGTAGACGTCGACGTAGGTGAACGCGGCGTCGGGGTGGGTCTTGCGGAGACGGGCCACGGTTTCCTTCAGCCTCTGGTTGAAGAGCTGGGCGACCGTGTTGTAGGCGACGGAGCAGCCGGCTCCGTCCTTGACGACGGCGAGGTCGGGGCGGTGCACCATGGCGTAAGGCAGGCAGCCGATCGGCCCCGTGTTGTGAATCCAAAAGTACCTTCCTCCGAGACCGTACACATTCTGCAGGTTACCGATCAGCTCATGTACATGTGTGCAGAGTTCCATATTTCAGTTCGAAATTTTTTGGCAATTTTGGTCCCTCGATAGGAAACTATTTCGCTGAAAATTTTAAAAGTTTCAGTTATGAATTTAGAAAAATATTCAAATTATTTCAGACTAGAATATTCTGAAATTTCTTCAATTTCAAATAATTCTGATCGATCGATACACTTATTTTTCTTTTCTTTCTGCAACATAGAACCCTGCATGTAAGTGCTACGCTACTACTGTTATTAGCGGAGGAGAAGAATAATTTGGTGTTCTTTTGAGTTTTGAAGAAATTAGTATTGTACAATCTCTGTACCTGGATTATGTTCGTGAGCCTCTCCATTAGATCAGGGATGTATGCTATGACTTGTTCAGAGGTCATGTTTATGAAGAAGCCTGTCGTAATGTCGTTCTGGCCGATATCGAATGTGTACAGAGCTTGAGAGAAGTATTCAGCCTTCGGTAGGAGCTCCCTGTAGATTCCACCTATGTGAAAAAAATGGAGAGGAACAGATCATGATTGTTGGGTTTTACATGGTACTGAATTAGTGACAGAATTGGATTTTCCGTTTATTTGTCACCTTTGTTGTTATAGACGAACTGGCTTCTGTTGATGAACTGTTCAAACTCCCAGGACTGCACGTCCAAGGAAATGGGACTGAAGCCAGAGAGGAACAAAGATGTGTTCTGCCTTCTGATTGACGAGCCGGCCGTTGCAAAGTTAGCACCTTGTGTGAAGTTACTTCCTATTGAGTTGAGGTAAGCACTGAGGTAAGGCAGTCCTAGGCTTTCAGCTGCAGCATCAGAGAGCAAGAGTGTGTGTTTATACAGTAAGAATCTGAATTTTATCATTCAAACAGCAGTAATCTCGTTGTATTTGATGATTTCCGAAGAGTGTGAGTTGATGCCTGAAGATTTACAACCAGAACCAAAGCTATAGCACTAACTGGAGTAACTGCCATGCATCACAAAGCTAAGGTACACACCCTCAAAGTCTAAACTATGTGACGAAGGGAGCGTAGCTCAACTGGTTAGGTTTCTTGTAGTGAAACTAGTCCACCTGATTTAAGTCCTAGACTTGATACTGGCGCTTATATTTATGGTTAATTATCTTTTAGTGGTAAGCGACATATCTGTCAACAATGAAACGTATGTGGTGACTTCGTTAATCTCAAAATGTATCGACCTAGTCTTTCAAAGATACTCATAAGGGTAAAGTGTGCATATGTGTGTTCATAAGGTTGAATATGCGCGTGTTGTGAGCTTCTATTTTTATACTAGGATATAATATGCGTGTGTGAGGGCTTATGTTTGTCATGTGTTTCTGAAAAGAAATATATGAAAAGGATGAATGGGAAGGCGAATGGTTCAAATAAGTTTCACATGCGTCTCTGTCAGTGGTGTTGGTGACGACAAGAACCCGAGTTCAGAGCCATGTGCAAATCGTTACTACTCCAGTTCATGCTTTCTACTGCTGCGTACTACTCAACTAATGCACTCCTGCGGTCTGCCTACTCATGCACTCCTCTCCCAATTAGCCAGGACAACTTTATGCTAATGCCACCACTTTATACCTGAATGCCTCAACTGCAATCAGAATTTGTAAAGCAAAACTTCCACATTCTGCAGCGAATATTGCATAGCATATCATGGCATATATGATAATCTCATGCCTGTTTTTGTCTCCCAGTTTTTCTGGCCAAAGACCACTAAAACTTTCTAAAAGACCCCCTAGGGCCACCAAACTACTATCTTAAAGTAATGTTTCTTTCTGTCTCTCATATCAAAATCAATTAGCATCCCAAAAGCTAAATAAAGGAGGAGTATCTGATATTCCCCAGCTGCAATGCAACATCCTCTTTACAAAATCTCCCCGCGAGGATCGCATGGCTGATGGCAGTGGCGTGACCGTATCTAGAGATGCTTTGCCGCAAGTTACTGGCCGGCCTTTCGTCGGATTGTGGGGAATATATATCGAGATCGTGTCGGCACTCGGTGCCAACTTGTTGCAGTAATAATAGTACTGTGTAATCTATCCCATCGTTGGCACGGACACACGGCCCGCACGGACGGATGCAACCGCCTGGCCGGACATTGGTTGGTCGTCGCGCGTTTCGATCGTCAATAATTATGGCCATGGGTTGGGTTGGCTCTTGGCTGGTTGTAGCCAGCTTGCCAGATATCACAGCACTAGCAATCAATCAACAATCAGTACGTGAAAATGGTCTTTGTAGACTACGTCTTTCTTTTGCGGACATTTGTTCTAAAGCAATCGAGCAACCTGTTTAGACGTTCGTTTTTTACTTTTAATTTGGGCTTAACCATTCTGAGACACTAACACTCAAGCAGCAAACGCTGAAACATCTCATGTCTGCAACCTACACATGGAACGAATTAAAGCTGATATTTATTGGTTCAGAGTGGGAGTAGGTTTCAGTTCGATCAGTATACTATGTAGTCAAGGCTCAAGGGCCCCATGAGCTATCAAGGCTGAAGGGTCCTACGTGCAGTCGTGCGGAAGATGAGACGGTGAAAAGTTTATAGTAGAAAGAACGAGCGAAGATTAATTAACTGATTAAGACGTGCAGGGGAAAGAAAAGACTCTACTACTAGACTCTTGGTTGCAGTGAGCGAGAGATACACGTACCGATGAAGTCGATGACGAGGCGGCCGTCGCAGTAGCGGCCGACGGGCATGCCGAAGAAGGTCCTGCCGTTGGGCGGCGGCGCGGCGCCGAAGGTCGCCGACAGCCCGCCCGTGTCGGAGTTGGAGTCCCCGAAGTTGAACACGGCCGGGAAGCGGCAGTCCGCGCCAGCGTCCACTGAAACCTGCAGCACCAGCACGACGGTCGCCACCACCACGGCTGCGTACGGAGGCGCCATTACCCCACGCCTCGGCACGGGCCTCGTTCGCGAGCGGGGCACTGCGAGCGAGAGCGACGACGAGCAGAGCCAGAGCAGTGTGCGCGGAAGACGAGGCGGAGCGGCAGTGGCTTGGCAGGGGGCGGAATGGCGAATGGAGATGGATGGGTGGATCTGCGGATAGAGATAGGCGGGAGGCGGGACCGCGCGCGTGCGGGAGAACGGTGAGAGCCCCCAAACGCGGCGCGGTGCCGTGGACGACAGCGATGGGAGAGGGAGGCGCGGTGGGATGGGTGGGTCACTGACTGACGACGAGATGGCCGTGGTGTGGTGCGCGCGCGGTGCCCCCTGGTTGTCATGTGGCCATGTGGGCCTGGGCGTGGCGCGCGAGCAGCAGCGCACGGTGTGCCGGTGCCGCGGGACGGGACGCTGGATTTTGCTGCTGGGTTCGTGGGAGCCGTGGCGCGGCGTCGCGCCGCGCAGCGCCGCACCGCACGGCACGCGGGCGCGAGCCAAAACGGAAAGCTTTTCACTCTACGTGATACATGACGCCTTGGAACCTGCACGTCTGCACGACTGGACCGGACGTTCGGAGCGTAGCGCGACAGTGTGCTACTGGCATTGCATACGTAAGTATGTGAGCTAGTCAAAGCGTGCTAACTTAGCATGTTTTTGGTTTGAAAACGACGAAAAATGGGTTAGGCACATCCTTATTTTTAGAATGAAATCGTCCTCACAGATTATTTTTAGAATGAAATCGTCCTCACTATCTGTTTGATATGAGAGATGGGTTGGTCATAATTTTTAAGGGATGGTCCACATGTTAGTAAGACAAAAAAAAAATATGATTGATTGGTTCATCAGTTTTGGAGGTATCAGTTCAACCTGGATTTCAGAAAAATATTATTTTTCAGGGATTATCCCATCCCACCTATCCTCAAACCAAATACCACGAAAAGTAAATTCGACCCAACCCAACCCACTCCATCTCTTGAACCAAACACATGTAGAGGGGGAACAAAATTGGAGCGTCCACTGCAAGGCTAGGCTGCTGCTGGGGCACCAGGCACACGAGTAACATCAATAATGGGTTCATGGTACATGTAGTATAAATCAAGGACATGACACATGTGGACTGAGGTGGTGTTTGGAAGAGGGACTTATTTTTTAGTCCATGTCACATCGGATATACGGACACTAATTTGGAGTATTAAACATAGGCTAATTACAAAACTAATTACACAGCTAGAGGCTAATTCACGAGATGAACCTATTAAGCCTAATTAATCCATAATTAGCACATGTTTACTGTAGCATCACATGGGCTAATCATGAATTAATTAGGCTCAATAGATTCGTCTCGCGAATTAATCCAGGGTTATGAAATGAGTTTTATTTTTAGTCTACGTTTAATACTCCAAATTAATATCCGTATATCCGATGTGACAGGGACTAAAAAATTTTAGTCCCATCCAAACAGGGCCTGAATAGATGGGATTTTTGGCAGAGTGGAGCACATCATTGTGCTCAAATAGTAGTGTGATGAATGGGCCTTATCTAGCATTGACAAGAGAGCATGTATATGATATTGGATATCCTGCACAACAAGCATACAAGTAAAACTAAACATTAGATCATTGCTGGCATAGTGTTGCTGTTGGCGTAGAATTTCGACCCGCCTCACAACAAAACGGGTTCCACGTTTCCACGGCGGCCTGAGAGGTTTGCTTTACTCCAGTGCAGGTCCAATGGCTTGCCTAAATGCGTGTAGGGCATGCCAGTTGATTTGATCTGTAATCAACAAAACTAAACAAGTAAACCACATTAGAAACGATGGTCGATCGGCCAATGGGCCGATGTTGCATCGTGAGAGCCTAGCCGATAGGGCAAAACTATATCGGCCTACTTGAGGTTATAGCATAATAAGATTGGTAAATAGATCTTAATCCCATCGACCTGTATTAATGTGTTTGTGGCAATTTAATGGAAACAGCCGATGAAGGATACATGAAGATAAATACACTAGCTATTACTCTAGTGCAAACTTATAAAAGCCAACCAGCCAACATAAGTATATTAATCACAAAGAAGCCCTAAGAATACCCTGTAATAAACATATTTATGTTTACCAATCTGCTTGTACAAGTAGCAAATACATGCAAAACTATAAATAATCACATGCATTAGGTAAGACCGGCTGAAACCCCGGTACTATCCTTAATTACGATCGAAAACAAGCTTTGCGTTAAACCTCGAAACACGACTAAGGTCGATAGCAACTCAAAGTGTAGATCGAGATTTAACACAAAGAGAATCAGGCCGTCGATCGCTTTTGGAGATGGTAAGTGTTTTAGATAATCTAGACGAGTAAACTAATTCGACCGTCGTTGGCAATAAACCCTAAAACGAGTTAATCGCTGGCGATATAGAATTAGAAAACCACATTGAGATTAGCTAGGACATGATAAACGACGATCACATCGCCAAGGCTTAACGTGCCTAAAGCGACACGTTAGCCCCGACGATGTAGATCGCCAGGTACGAGTTCTTACCTCTGCTCTAGAGAAGTAAGAACTCGCCGGAAGTTAACCTCTTGCGAGGGTTGGCGATGCGCCGAAATTAGATTGATTTGTGTTTAATTGATTGTGAGATACTTCTATGTCCAGACTACCGGGATATTTATACCCGAGATTACAACATGGTCCGTGTAGGACACGATCTTATCTCAAACTAACAAACAAGTCTTTGCGGCAAACTCTTGCCAAAGATTAGATCTAAATCTACTTAATTTACAAGATACAATTACCTAAAACCGAGCCTTATCTATATTTGGCAACCTCCTTGAAGCTTATCTCGAACCCAAACCGAGCCCATATCATCCTTATCAACTTCCTGACCCTATCGGCCAATAGCCATATTGAATCCGAATCAGCCGATAGAGCCTTCCTGCTAGCACTTCTCCCAGTCCGATACGGTACTGAGTCCGATATGGAGTTAAGTCCGACTCTGGCTTGGTCCGATAAAGTGACCGACTCGACTTATAGCGCTCCTTCTTCTCTGCATCGGTTTTCTCTTTCCTCTCCGAGTAGATTACGAAAATCTGTTGTTAACACATGCCCCCCAATTCCGCTTCATTATATAATGTGGCGGAATTAGCTCCGAGGAACCCATCGACTTCTTCGCTAGGGTTTGTCTGAAAACCGTGCAGATCCAAATTCACAATCTTCCACCGCCGATGAGACTGTACCCCTGCTCTCTAGGAGCCGATGGAAGTGCAGGCTGATGGGAAGTTGTCCGATCCCGCATTGTCTGGCGGCCACCATGGGGTTGTAAAACTCGTACGACAAACTGGTGCTTCTGCCCTGAAACACGCCTACTGGGAGCAGGCAAGGAGTGACGCCGATCATGAAGACCTCCCTCGAGACTATGTCATCATTCAGCTGGCTCAGGGTCAGATCGGCAGGGAGCTCAAATTCAGAGTCCGAAGGGTAGACAAACATGTCCATCTTGACTGATGGAGGGCCAGTGTAGAATCGGACGAACCAGGTGGATATTTCTTCGGCCGATTGATCTGTTCCGGGATAGATTGAAGCTGCTTCTCCAAAGGACATACATCTCCTGGATGAAGGATCTTCGTTGTCAGTGTAATCCGATGGGAAGACCGAGTCCGATAATGGAGGTCGATCGACCATGGTGTTGGTGTGGATTGTTAGCCTGAGCTGGATAAACCACCATGGACCTCCATGTGCCACTGTCCGTTTTAACATCAGACCCTGAGTGGTAGAATAGAGCAGCCAATAGACAGCTCTAAGGAGATATCGGCCAAGGGGAAATTGCTTCTGTTTAACCAGGGCTTGTGCTAAATGTTGGCAGTTCAGAGTAGGGCCGTAGATTGATCCACAGAAGACGAATCTTTCCAACCATAAAGTCAGGAAAGCCACATGTTCTATCTCTGAGACAGATCCTTGCTCCATGTGCTCAGATATGTACTCAGACCAGCCTCCAATCTTCTTGGTTTTCAACTTATGGCTGCTGTTAATGAGGAGGTTGAAGGGATTAATCTCAGAGAGGATATCCAATCCTGTCAGCATTTTGACATCTATTAATGTTGGGGTCATCGGACCTTGACGGAACAAGAAGGTATTCAGGGTGCTGAGCCAGAAGTAGGTGGCTGCTGACATAAGGGGTTCGTTCTTCCTGGTATTGGCTAGAGACAGGGCAATGCACTGGTCGATTTCTATTTCATCCCAATGAACTTGCTTGGTTGCGGCAATCCTCTTATACCAAGTCCTATAGCCATTGAGCTTTGACGGCCAAGATCTGAAAGTGTGCTTCCATGAGAAGACATTGGGTTTTACTTGTTTGAAAGAGATTCTGTTCGTCTCCGCATTTATTAGCCAGGAGGGGTCAGAGTTGCCCATGGGACCCAGAAGGAACCGATGTGATTTGTCATTGGTGGGGATCAAAATTTGGTTCTTGAAGACCTATGGCATATGAACAGTGATGCAAAATAAGACCCAGGGGGTAAGAGCAGAAACCCTAGTTTGAAAAGACTCGGCGGGAAAACGAAAATGTAGCTTTGAAGAAAGATTGATTTACCTCAGGGATCTCGGAAGCGTAGAACGACAAGGATGCCATGGATGCTGTTGAAGAGGTCGCTGTTGAGGGAGTTGATGTCGAAGGACGCCGAGGAGTCGCCGAAATCGAGTGGCGCAAATAGCTAATGAGGAACTGCGCGAGGAAATCGACGGCAGAAGGTTGCGAATCTAGATCTGTGCGGTTTTAAGACAAACCCTAGTGAAGATGTCGATGGGTTCCTTGGAGCTAATTCCGCCACATTATATAATGAAGCGGAATTGGGGGGCATGTGTTAACAGCAGATTTTCGTAATCTACTCGGAGAGGAAAGAGAAAACCGATGTAGAAAAGGAGGAGCAATGCCAGTTGAATCAGTTACTTTATCGGACCAAGCCAGAGTCGGATCAAAATCTGTATCGGACTCAGTATTGCATCGGATTAGGTGGAGCGCTAGCAGAGGGACCGTATCGGCCGATACGAGTTCAATACGGTCATTGGCCGATGGAAGCAAGAGGCTGATGAAGATAGCGTGGGCTCGGTTTGGCTTGAGATAAGCTTCAAGGAGATTGCCAAATAGAGATAGGGCTCGGTTTTAGGCAATCATATCTCTTTAATTAGGCAGTTAGAGTAGATCTAATCTAATCTATGGCAAGAGTCCGCCATAAGGACTTGTTTGTTAAGTTGTAGATAAAATCGTGTCCTATCTGGACAATGTTGTAATCACGGGTATAAATATCCCGGTAGTCTATACATAGAAACTCTCTCAATCAATTCAACGACAATTCAATTCAATCTACTTTCGGCGCATCGCCAACCCTCGCAAGAGGTTAGCTTCCGGTGAGTTCTTGCTTTCCCAGAGCAGAGGTAAGAACTCATACCCGACGATCTACATCGTCGGGGCTAGCGTGTCATTTTAGACACGCTAAGTCCTGACGATGTGATCGTCGTTTATCATGTTTTGGTTGATCTTGGTGTGGCTTTCTAATTCTATCTCGCCAGCGATTAACTCGTTTTAGGGTTTATTGCCGACAGTGGTCGAATTAGCTTGTTCATCTAGATCATCTAAGACATTTATCATCCCCAAAAGCGATCGACAGCTTGATTTTCTTTGTATTAACCCTCGATCTACACTTTGAGTTGCTATCGACCTTAGTCGTGTTTCGAGATTTAATTCAAAGCCTGTTTTCGGTCGTAATTAAGGATAGCACCGGGGTTTCAGCCGGTCTTACCTAATGCATATGATTACTTTATGTTTTTATATGTATTTGCCATTTGTATGGGTAGATCGACAGATATAAGTGTATTTGTTACAGATTAATCTCAGGGTTTCTCTGTGATAAGTATGTTTATATTGGCCGATTGGCTTATACAAGTATGCACTAGAGTATTAGCTAGTGTATTTATCTTTTATATATTCTTCATCGGCCAGTGTCGTCTAATTAATATTCATATATTACTAAAGGCCGATGAGATTATATATGTATATTATTTTTATTTCATTATATCCTTAAGTAGGCCGATACAGCTTTGCCCTATCGGCTAGGCTCCCACGATGTAATATCGGCCTATCGGCCGATCGACCATCGTTTCTGATATGGTTTACTTGTTTATTCTTGTTGATTACAAATCAAATCAATTGACATGCCCTACACGCACCTAGGCAAGCCATTGGACCTGCACTGGAGTTAAGCAGATCTCCCAGGCCACCGTGGAAACGTGGAACCTGCTTTGTTGTGAGGCAGGTCAAAATTCTACGCCAACACCACAGTGGTGGACGGGGACTGTGAGGGGGTGGTGGTGAAAGCCTAGGCTAGCGAACGCCTGGGCGAGAGAAGGGTGAATGCGTGAGGAATAGTAGAACAGGATGAAAGCTGGATGGCTCAGGCAGTCCATCTTTGAGAATGGGAACAGGTACAGAAGGGGCCAAAATCTGTTTGTACAAGAGTTTTTGTGCTCGACCGGAGAAACCCTGAAATGATCGGGTGTGGTATATAAAATAAAAGGGATTTGCTAGACGACACTCCCAAAATAAAATGCATATATAAGTAGTCCTAGTCCCTAAATATTGGCAGAAAATTTTGAATGAAATTTAAGTGTTTATAAAATAAAACTCGAGAATTTTGATGACATAGACATATTTACTTAGTTGTTTTTGTTGTTAAATGGTTAAGGGCATATGCAAGTGCGGATATAACAGGATCTTGAATAAATTACGAAGATAGACGTTCACCCATATAAACACACGCACATCTTATCCCTACGAGGATATCTGAAAGTTTGGTGGACATATGTTGAGATTCACGAAGTCATCACAGACGTCTCGTTATCGATGAGTACGTCACCTACCACTGAAGAAAATATTTATCTGTAAATGCGAGAACTCATATCAAATCTAAGACTTTAATCCGGGTGGTTTAGTTTCGCCACAAGAAACCTAACCAGTTGAGCTACATTTACTTTGCCTTCTGACTATATTGAATACTCCATCTTCTTAAAATAAATTAACCTAATACGAAATGTGATGCCTCATAGTAAGAAAATAGGAAGAAGGCTAGTATTGTTTAATTAATAGGCCATGCATGCTTGCTTCATTCAATAGTAGGTTCTAGGTTAAATACATATAGTATAAATCATGCGTTTGTTAGTCAATATCTCTTGTTCATTATTATTTCTTTAAACATATCAAGTCTTGAAATACCGTATCCCTTACATTACTGCATGTGCAATCAGTTGATGTTTAAATTGATGTCGTATGATAACCTAACTTTTCTAAATTCTTATAAACTAATTATCGATCAACTATTTAAATTTTAAGCTACAAACATAATCGACATATAGCTCGATGTATTACTTTTCTCGAAAAAACCGTTTATATGTGTGTTTGTTTAAGTCAAAGACGTTGGCTACTCAGATAATCGTCAGTTGTACCGACAGAGTACGTCTGTTAACCGTTTGTACGTGCGTTTGTTTGAATCAAGACGTTAGCTATTCAGATAATAAATAATCAGTTCTATCGACAGAACGATCAACGAGAAGGAGAAGGGGTAAAATGTGATCTAGCGAGTCAAACAGTCTACTCCGTATAGTCGAGAGCCCCAAGGCCAAGGGTCAAGAGGTCAAACAACCACCGGTTCGCTCCGCAGGCCCCACTCTCCATAGACCGAGAACAACCGAGCACCACCACCATCCGCCCCCATCGCCCTACATGGCTACATCCCGTCTCGTCTCGTCCGCTCCGCCTCGCCTAAAGCTGCGCAGCTGAACGGCACCACCACCGACCCCCTCAATTTGCACGACGCTTCCTTTCTCCGCGACGCAACCCGNGCCCACCCCCTCTCTCCCTCCCCCTCATCAAAGCCGTCACCTCGCTCGCGTCGGCGGCTCGACTCCCCTCCTCTCCCCAAATCGGTTCCCCTCCAAAAACCAAACCCTCAAAACCCTCGCCTCCGCTCTCTCGCGCTCGTGCTCCCTCCCCCCATGGCTTCCTCCTCGGCCGCCGCCTCCTCCTCCTCCGAGGAGGCCATCAAGGTGAGCCGCCGCTGGCCCTACCCCTCTCCCGCTCCGGCGTGGGGGATGTAGGGGATCTCCCGGTTTGGGCGTTTTTGTTGGTGGAGTTTGTGGGGACTGATTCGGGGGTGGTTTCTGTGGTTTTGGTGCAGGCGGCGAAGGTGCTGATGGTCGGCGCCGGAGGCATAGGATGCGAGCTGCTCAAGACGCTCGCGCTCTCCGGATTCCGCGATATCCACATCGTAAGTTTAACGTGTTTGCTTCATCCCCTTACTCCCGGTTAATCTGAGCTGTTCCTAGGGTTTTAGCCTTGTTTCGTGAATTGAGCTCTGGCATCATCTAGGTAGATGCACGTGGATGGCTGGGTGTCTCCGGATAGTTAGTTGCGGGATCTGGGATAGGTATTGGAGGATAGCGTTGACCCTAGCTGACAAGTGGGCACTGTGTAGAGCATGAGTGGGTTAATCCGGTGTCTATCAGGAGGTTTTTACTTAGTGCTGGGGTTTCAGTATTTCTTAGTTTTTTGTGAATCAGTAGCTTCGTGTATCGTCCATTGTTTCACCAATTAGAACCATGAATAAACAATCCATCAGGAACTTTAGTATTCTTATACTTGCAACCATTGCTTGGCAGGGATTGCATTACATCTAGGTCGTTCTTGTTAGAATTGTTGCTAGGTTCTTACCCTTACTCGTTAGATGAACTGTTATGCTGCTGCCCTTGTTTCGTTCACTGTTGATATGAAAGCCTCCATTCACATGACTTCTTTTGAGGTTGATGTATTGCACTTGAACCAGTTTGGAAATAGAGACACAGTGTATTCCTTGTTCAAGTATCCATAACTGCATGAAATGGTATTTGGGGCACCTAAGTTTGTTATCCACACAATGCCGACTAGGCTGCTATTGACTTCTGATGATTTTGTTTTTTGGACTTATGTTTGTAGTTATGTTTACAAAGAAGGAAATAAAACCTTATCTAGGATCACACGTCAGTATGGTACTGGGAGATAAATTAAATTTATTTTTTCATTTCTTTTCATATTTTATCTGCTTTTCGTTTTTTTTCTCTGACCCGTTTCTTGCTTCTGACATACTAGTTTACATGACTTTGTCAAAGGGTAATTTTCCCTTGGTGTTGATGGAGCTAATGAAAAAATATCTTGATTTCCTCTCAAGTGTTGTACACAAGGAATTTGATCTTTTTCTCCACAGATTGACTTGGATACAATTGAGGTGAGCAATCTGAACAGACAGTTTTTATTTCGGCAGAGTCATGTTGGACAGTCAAAAGCCCATGTAAGTAACATTTCTATATGTTGATATGATTAACATAGTTGTATGGGAGCTTTCTATTATGTATGTATTTGTTATATTCACCTTATTATTGCTGCTGCTTATTCTGTTTTCGTCATTGATCTCGTTAGGTTGCTCGTGATGCTGTTCTGAAATTTAGGCCAAATATCAATATAACATCATATCATGCAAATGTAAAGGACGCTCAGTTTAATGTTGAGTTCTTCAAGCAATTTAATGTAGTCCTGAATGGCCTTGATAATTTGGACGCTAGACGTCATGTTAATCGCCTTTGCCTTGCTGCTGAAGTTCCTTTGGTGGAAAGTGGTACAACTGGGTTTTTGGGACAGGTGAGTTAAGAAAGTACCACTGCTCTGGTCCCCGTGACTCTTCTGCCTGTATGAATGGATATATAATGCATTGTGGCTTATCTTCTTTGTAATCTGTATGGTTAATAAGATTTACCAGACATACGACCTTCTAGTTGAGTATCTTTTGTGCACTTACCATTGTTATTTACTGTGATCATGTGGGTCCAGAGGGAAAATGTGGTTGTTACTTAATCAGGCCATTTTAGTGCAAATTTTCTAATGTTGATCATAGAGAGTTGGTTTTCTACCTTCTCCACAAAGTTGTTCATAAAAATATATGGTCATTTATACATTATCCAGCCTTATTTATAATCTAACTCTTATACAACTCAAATCAACTCCTGGTGGTAGCTTGGCCAATATTTGGAGCATGTTCATATAAGCTACACACCTTTTAGGTAGTTATGTACATCGCATACAGACATTGCATAATTTTGAAGTGCACATGATACATATCATTTGTTGGCCTGTGATGCATGTGACTCTGGTAGGCAAAACTGAAAAGTTCTTTTGTGTACCTTGATATTAAACACAATGCAGTTTAATTGTTGCATTTTTGTGCATGATGGTTTTTTTGTGGTCTAGAATCTAGATTCTGGACTTACCAACAGTGTCATTTAAACCATCTTCTTTATTTTTTTTTATCACATATATGTCAACAACTTACTGAAAGAAGATACCAGTGTTCACTAAATTAACTAATAATGGATGAATCCTACTATATTTTCAAGTTAATTCTCTTCTAAAATTCTTTCCGTTCCATATTTTGCAGGTTACTGTTCATGTCAAAGGTAAAACAGAATGCTATGAATGTCAACCAAAGCCTGTCCCTAAGTCATACCCTGTCTGCACAATTACAAGCACTCCATCCAAGGTTCCTTTTGTCCCACTTTCCTTCTAATTATATCCCTCTACTGTAAAAATTTATTAGTCTGGAATGTCCTTAGTCAAAGTGGAAACCTTTAAAAATCTGACCACTTATGTGGGCATATTATTAAAACTTACCACATAGGAATGGTTTTTTTTATTTGTATCAATAATACTATATTTTGTCACATTTTTTTTTGTATTCTTTTACTAACTAGCAATAGTGCCCGTGCGTTGCAACAGGAACATAGTTTGTTGCTAGCCATATTTTGAATTAACAAACATGAAAAATAAAATGGAAAAAAGTTACAAAGTAAATAAATTTCGTGGCATGTTTAAAATTGTTTTTTTCAATTCTCTCCAACAAGGTCTCTTCATGGCAAGGATTGCAATATCACGCGTTGGTACCTTTGAGTATCGGTAACCGCTCAAATGGTTTGGAAAACCATGATCTGCGGTAGCTAGAGTACAACCCTGCCTACAGTGCCCGCATATTTAAGTCACGAATTCGATCTTCTGTTTTGATAAAATTTATCACATGCATACCTGGTTAATTGGAGAATAAATAAAGAAGACCTTGAAGAAAAACAAAGCATCATCATCTCCTTTTAAAAAAAGAAAATACTTGTATTGTGGAAAATTCATCTGTAATAAAATTCTAACACATGCTCAACCTATCATATATGCCAAGGAGTATGTACTACTATATCATCATGGACTGGTGAAAGAAATAAGAAAAAAAAAGAGGGAAAAGAATCGAAGAAACAGGTAGAGCACGGCTCTGCCCGTCAACACCTGATCGCTAGCTCGGTTGACCTGCCCTGCAGCTAGCCGCTCATCCCGATGTACACTTGCCGCTCGTGATGCTTGCTGTCTACATGTCGCATGTACGGGGACAAACCGACAATGAACGTGTTTCCCTCGCGTCGTCCGATTTGGGTGTGAGTCAGACTACGGTCGACGGAAGAAGAGGAGATGAGTACAGAATCATCTTTAATTTTTATAATAGATAAAGGTAAAGATTAGAAAACCAACTCAAACACAGATGACGAACCAAAATTTTGGCGGAAACATCTTCAATTTTTATAATAGTAGAGAAGAGATAGAGATAGAGATGTATATTCTATACAGTTACAATTAACTGATATTTTGGAGTATGTGAAAAAACTTCATAAAAAATAGCTATCAGTATCTTTGGATTTTCAGATTGGGCTTACAGCCACAAAATGTGCGAATCTGTCCAAAATGTACCTCTGTAACATTATAATTTTACCTTATTTTTTAAATATAATAGAATTTATTAGTCAAAGTAGTTCTGGAGGATACCCCCAGTGTCCAAAGCCCACCTATTTGCGACTGGACTGGAGGAAGTAAATAAGTAGTTGTCAAGGTATGCATTGGAAACTGTGTCAATATCCAAAATGGCAGGTAACGTTGACAAATGAATGAGGGATTATCCATTATGAATAAAGCAAGAAGGCGTTATCTCTCCTCTGCTCTCCATATCTTCAGTTCTCCCATCCAAATCGCAAGAAGGCGTTATCTCCTCTGCTCTCCATATCTTCAGTTCTCCCATCCAACTCTATGGACATCTCACTGTTAAAGTGCCCTAATCCATACATAACTTGAAATCCTCAATATGCAAAAGGCATTGTTTTAGCAAGCATGCGTTCACCACTTTATGGCATTGCTGTAATAAAAAATTTGAACTTGACTTGTTATTTTGTCGGAACACTTTGTGAACTTGACCATTTGGACCGAGCGCTGTACTGCCTGATCAATTTTTAGTGTTAGAATTCATTGCTGACTTATTCTTTTTACAGTTTGTTCACTGCATTGTTTGGGCAAAGGAGTTGCTTTTTGCAAAGATGTTTGGGGATAAAAACCAGGACAATGATCTTAATGTCCGTTCAAATGAAAGCGGCACTTCGAAATCAGATGTATTTGAAAGAAATGCAGATGAAGATCTTGATCAATATGCTAGGAGAATTTATGATCATGTCTTTGGTTACAACATCGAAGTTGCCTTAGAAAATGAGGAAACTTGGAAGAATCGAAGAAGGCCAAATCCAATATACATCCGTGATACATTACCTGAAGAAGCTATTCGGCAAAATGGTAGCTCAGGGGACAGCAATAATGAGCAGGAAGAACCATCTGCTATGGTTTCTTTGGGTCTTAGGAACCCACAAGAAATATGGAGCCTTGCTGATAATTCAAGGGTATTTTTGGAAGCATTAAAGCTGTTTTTTGAAAAAAGGCAGAAGGTTTGTGTTTATTCTGATCAAGGTTATGTAACCTTTAAAATTACTTCCATCTGAGATATTTTGCTCTTCTGGTTTTCAGGAAATAGGGAATTTAGTATTTGACAAGGATGATCAGTTGGCTGTCGAGTTTGTTACTACTGCAGCTAATATCAGAGCCTCCTCTTTTGGAATACCTCTGCATAGCCTTTTTGAAGCTAAAGGTGTTGCTGGAAACATAGTTCATGCTGTGGCAACAACAAATGCTATAATAGCTGGTTTGATTGTTATTGAAGCAATAAAAGTGCTCCATGGCGATTACAAAAAATATAGGTGACTAGGCTCTTTGTTTGTTTTATGTCATTGTTATAACGTGTACTTTTTTTCCTTAAGATAGTAAACTTAAGCTAAAATACCTGCTCTCTGGTCTTCTGGATATGGTAATGTCCAGAGAGCTCTAAGGTGCTGCCAATTTTCTAAAATTTAATGGCACTTCATTGGTTAACAATTTTACAGAATGACATATTGTCTTGAACACCCTTCAAGGAAGATGCTTTTGATGCCTATTGAACCGTTTGAGTCTAATAAATCATGTTATGTCTGCTCAGAGGTATTTTTGCACTTTCTTATTCTTATGTTTGTTAGCTCTCTTTCAAGTCTGACCCAAAACTGCTACTGAATGCATCAGACCCCTCTTCTTCTGGAGGTTAACACAAAGACAACAAAGCTGAGGGAGGTCATCGAGAAGATTATAAAAAGCAAACTTGGGATGAACCTCCCATTGGTAATGATTGGCTCCACTCTTGTTTTCGAGGATGGTGAGGGCTTAGAGGAAGATGAGGCTGCAAATTATGCTTTAAACCTTGAAAAGGTACTGACCTTTCCCCTTCAAAGCAGTGAAATTATATCCTCCATGTAATTTATTTCTTTCTAAGCTATGTCCCTTTCAGTTGCAACTTTTTAAAAATATTATTCATTTATTGCCAACTGAACTTTGTCTGGTTATTACAGGTCTTGGCTGAACTTCCAGCTCCAGTTATTAATGGCACAAAGCTTACTGTTGAGGATTTCCAGCAGGAATTGTCATGCAGCATTAACATTAAACACAGGTAACTTGTGAACCGTGTATGCTGATCTGTTTGCATGTGGGAGGTCTTTCTAAATGATACTTATCTATATGTTTTTCACATATATTTCAATTGAGAGAAATGCTTTGCCGTCCAATTATCTTCTCACAAGGTTGGGATCTTGCCAGATGTAAACTAAAAGCAGACAATTTTGCACAAGTATACTTGAAAATTAGCTGCTAATTTGCTATACATGGACCAGTAATTTGCTAATTTGATGTAGTACAGAGTATTATGGTCTCAAAACTTTTTGTTTCATAAAATGTCCTCAACGTAGAACTTTGTTCTAACATGTAAGGTTGTTGGCTCATTCCATTACATGGATATACAATTGCTTATAACGCTGTGCGCCTGTGCTATGTAGATTTGGAAGCTATATGTTACGACAGTGTCATAGTGTACACATACAGTTACCTACTCTTTCAAGGGGTAGACTGATTTTTCAGTTATTATTACAGGGACGAGTTTGATGAAGAAAAAGAACCTGATGGAATGGTTCTATCTGGATGGTCTGCTCCAGCGGAGAAGAAAGTTACGAGTAATGGGGGTAACCAGTCGGTTGCTTCTTCATCTGGTGCAGATTATGCTGACGGTATTGGTGAGGACATATCCACTAAACCTGGAATGAAGCGCAAGCTGGATGAGATTTTAGAGTCGAAGGAAAACTGCGATGCATCCAGTAGTGCTCAAGTTGTCGAAGATGACGATGACGATGACGATGATCTTGTTATGCTTGATGAGGACCCAAAGTTAGACAAGAAAAAGAGATTGCAATAGCAATTTACGGTCTCTGTTCCAGAGATAACAGCTGTTTGACTCCCGCTATTATGGCTAACACATTGTTCCAACGTAACATCTTTTGTAACTTTATGATGAGGTGATGTTTAGGGCTGATAACGCTGAGCTATCAGTAACAGTACTCGGGGTCCTTTTTTTTGCTTTAGATACGGTACTTTAGGAATGTAATTTGTAGCGTTTAGGCACAGGAGTGACTAATGCCCTGCTGACAGTCAGCTGTAAGGCTGCACCTGTGTTTGTCTAGACTGGAGCAATGGTGATGTTCTTGTCTACTTTTCAAGTCGTTTCTGCTATGCTGTGATCTATCTTCTGATCGTTTTCATGGTCTGGATTAATTTGCCGTTGCCCTGATACGAGAAAAACATTGGTGATTTAGACTTATATAGTGCTCAAACGTTGCCTGAAAGCAGTTCCCACCCGTGCCACGTGTCATGAGCAACAGCAATTTTCTCCTGCAGAGTTTTCTCCTGTTGAGATGCAGATTGTTAGTCTGTTTGGGAGGTGAGGTTGAAAACTTACTTTTCGCGCACGTTAAACGGAACATGATTAATTAAGTATTTGTTAAAGAATGGATTAATATGATTTTTTAAAGTAACTTTTGTAAAAAAAAATTTTGCAAAAAAAGTACCGTTTAGCAGCTCAAAAAACGTGCGCGCGGAAGGAGAGGAGTTGGGAACTACTTGTGCCGAACAAAGCCTAAGTAGGTCTCCAGAGATGCAGATGTGACCCAGTTTTTTTTGGCTTAATTCATCAATGGATTGTGGTGTAAGAACTTTGGGCTTGTTCACTTCACTTATCAAAGTTTGGTAATGCTAAAACCTGACTAAATTTTGGTAATTACCAAATTTTGGCATTATCAATTTTTGGTAGATAAAGTGTGGATTGAAGTGTTTAGTTTGTGACAATACCAAAGTTGGGTAAAAAATTTAAGAGTGGAAAGTTCCGGAATTAAATAAATTTTGTGTTAGCAATAGCATGTTTAATTTGTTACCTTACTAAATTTTAGCATTGTCAAAATTTGAAAAGATTGAGAATGACATCAAAATGAACAAGCCCTAAATTTTGGCAATGCCAAATTTTTGTAAGTTCCGGCGTTGCTAAATTTTGGTTCATGTTTGATGTATTTAGTTTGATATCTTCCAAAATTTGATAGTGTTTTTTGAGAGGAAAGTTCCGAAACTACCAAATTTTGGTAGGATGACATTGGTAAGATAATGTTTAGTTTGTTACTCTACCAAAATTTGGTAGGATTGAAAGGGGCAACTAAGTAAACTGACCCTTAGTTTGTTATCCTACCAAATTCGGTAACATAGAAATTTGGTAGGGTTAAAAACGACAACAAAGTGAACATGTCCTTTATATATAATATTATTATCTCTTCATTTTTCGTCTATCATTAACATCCATATAAATTAGACATATATATGAAGCACATACATGGATTCATATATTAATCTATTCAAAACCCAAAACATCTTATAATATGAAAAGAGAGAGTAATAGTTAATTCATTTATTACACTCAAATAATTATTTAAATTATTATTTGAGTGTAATAAACATCTTTATTAGGTTCAAGTAGAGGTTGATCCTAAGATGAATTCCTTTTAGATGAAATGCGGATGAAATCTGAGTGATGATCTCCTTATTCGTAAGGAAAAAATAAATGCGGATGAATTCCTTTTATATGTTTTGAGTGGTAGTAATGTTAATGGATAAAGTTTTTAGAGAAATCATATTTTTCGAAGTGTTGCGCAAAGGCAACTGATAAGCTGAAAGGAGACCTATACTTGAGACAAACGAAGATGAAATCACAAACACAAGGGAACACAATAGGGCTCAATTTTCTAATAGGAATCGATCAAACCTGAGTATAAGGAAACTAGAATTATTTTCAACTAGAAATTGACCAAACCTGAGCATAAGGAAGCCAGAATTGCGATTAAAAACAGATATATCATCACTACGAAGTGTACTAGTATTCCAACATCTCTCATTGCGATTTCTATCTTCCATTCAGCAATGCGATCATCATATCACAGTTGAATTGAATCAATATATTCGAAGAACACTACCCCATCCACAAGAGGAAACCTACAACTCTGACGCCGCAATTCCCAATCCAGGGCAAACACTCATCTCACGAATTCGAAACAACAAATCGATCAATCAATCAACGAATCAATGCAAGAAAATCCGCGCTAACTTCCGGCCACCGGCCGTCCTCGCGAGGCCGTCCACGAGCGCGGCGCCCCTCAAATGGCAGACGAGGGCGCAGAAGGCGATCCCGAGCAGCAGCGCCGCGAGTCGCCGGAGCCCGCCGCCTCGCCTCCTCCTAACTCCCCCTCCTCCTCTCCTCCACACCGCCGCCCACACGCCGAGCGCCTGGCCGAGGCCCGACGCGTTCCAGTAGTCGACGAGGACGGCCAGCTTGTCGCCGAGCGCCAGGGAGAGCGCCAGCGCCGCGAATTCCTCCGCGGGTGTTGCCCTCCTCCTCCTTCCCCCCATCCCGAACCATCCGCCGCCGCCGCCGAGGAGGACGGTGAGGGGGCGCGGGCGCGGGAGGAGGCGGCGGAGGGAGGAGGAGACGAGGCGGCGGATCGGCGGCGGCGGGAACGCGACAGGCTTTGGCTTGGGCTTCGATCGGCGGCTTCGGCTCCTGCTGCAGCCGTGCTTGGCTGCGGCGCGGGGGGTGAAGCTAACGGCCGTGGAGGCGGCGCCGGTGACGGCGAGGGGGAGGTGCGGCGCCGTCGGCGGCAGCATCATGTCGTTGCGTGCGAATTGGGTGGAGCGGATCGAGCGGGAGGGGAGGGGAGGAAGGCGTTCGCGTGCTCCGCTCCCCCGAGCAATTTGGATTTGGATTTGGATTTGGGTTTTGGAGGATACGCATTACGAAATTCACGTGCTGCATCGACTAGGTTTCCACTGCTGCTACTACTACGCTCTCCATGCTCTCTCTATGGGCTTTTGCATATTGATGAGATGGTAAGGTTCGTCCTCTACTCAGAATTCATTTAGGAACATATGAAAAGTTTTGCAATCTTGCTTGAAGTACAAAATCAAATAATCATGAAACTGATTGGAAGAGTGTATCTCTTCGAACTTCGAAAGCACAAGCGTATAACCAATGCCCTATGGTCCATTAGATGGCAAATGCGCGATGTTCAGGTAATAGAGGTTGAGTCCCTAAAAAAGTTTTATCAAGTTACATGGTTTGTTTGACTGTCTTTTTGGTTTACAAACAGCAACGAATAACCAATCAAAACTGGGGGAAAAAACAGCTTTCTTTGGTTTCCTTTTCCTTGCTGAAATGCTATTACAACAAATGACTGAATGAACGTAAGCAATTGCGCATCATATCATGTCTAACTCAGTCGATTGAGGGGTCCGACATGCTCTTTGGCCTTTATGCAAGGCACATCTCTTTCTCCCTGCAATCGGCTGATTCTCACAAGGAGAACCATCCAATGCTCGAGCACCACAGATTGATGGCCATCCTGAGCTTCCGGAAAACGGTACAGATGAAGCATCAGTGACCTTTATTCCTTCATGCGCATCGCATCTTTCTCTTCCTGCCATTGCTATTGTTTCGCGGCATCTGTTGTCCGTCAACGCTTCACAGATGGTTGCGACATCGCTTGTTACTCTTCTCTGACGTCCCTGGCCTTTGGATGACAGTGTGCTGGTAGAATTCTGCAATTTTAGCAGCTCAAACCACATTCTCCCGGAAGGCTGATTCTCCGGGGGCTGATATTTAGCATGAGAAGTCTTCTTTCCAGAGAGCTGCTTACCTGCCATGCTGTGGACTTCTTCATTCTGGAGCAAATCAATGACTTGGGATGAAACAAACTGTTCTGCTTTGCAACCATTATGCAGCTGACATTTTTTACTTACTGAAATTACTCTGTTAGGGCAGGCAGAGTTGTCACTCTTTTTTGCTTCACAGATATCAACGATCCCAGAGGTTTCATCCATTCCATCTTCTACAGGAACTTCTCCAGTTTTCACTTCCTTTGCCTCAAAGCTACTATACCTTGGCCTTGATGATTCTTTCACAGTTTCAGGCAAAAGTTCGGAGAGGAGTTCACTGGTTTGCTGTGCTTGATCTGACTTGCTTTCATTTTCAGTTAGTGGAGGTATGGATTCAACAACTGGAATCTCAACTTGGCAAGAATAGCTATAAGAGGAACCTTTAGGATGGACTGTGATTCTTCCTAGTCTTCTACCTTTGTGTAATTCACACCTCTTCCTTCCTTGCACTGGAGGGTCAAGACAAGAGGAGCCATCTTCCAGCATCACTCCACAAACATCGTTAGAATCTTGTTCTGGCATTGTTCTTCGTTTTATAATATTGACTCTTTTGACTTTGTATCCTTCAGAACTTCGACGTGCTTGTTTGCCAGAACTGTTACCTTCAGATGTATTTTTCCACTGAATACCAACTTCCTTGTCATTGTTGTCAACATTGTCACCAGAGCTAACCACTAGCTTAGGTCTGAAGCCAACAAATGTACGAATTCTTGGGAGCATATTTTTCATAATGCCAGATGAGATGTCAACAGACCCATTTCTGGTTATCTTTATACCTGCTTTCTCTCTGAACATTTCCTGTTTGAAGTGCCGTACTCTGCTAAGCAGAGATGATCTATGATTGACTGCTCCTTGTTCTAACTTGATAAGTATTTCTTCACGGCGAAGAGCACCGTTCTGAAGCTTGTTCCATGCGTAATCAAACACTCTAAGTAGCCGAGCCTCGGTCTTCTCAGCTTCTTGTTTGTTACCCATCTGTGTTTGCACATTAAAGAGACATTATCAGAAAAGAAAAACCGAAATCCAGTGCTAATTGCTAAAAGTGAAAATATGCCATAAGATTCATAA
This sequence comes from Oryza officinalis, assembly GCA_008326285.1. Lineage (NCBI taxonomy): Eukaryota > Viridiplantae > Streptophyta > Magnoliopsida > Poales > Poaceae > Oryza > Oryza officinalis. The sequence goes on from BDMV01000007.1 coordinate 46,154,220, forward strand.
CTTTTTTAGGACACATAAGATTCATAATTGACACTGTTACTTTTGCAAAAGCTACTAAAGATGTAGTACTTATTCACTCCATCCATCATGGATCCTGTGATGGAAGACCAAAGATCTTAACTAGTTATTAAAAGTGACAAGATGAATCTAAGTGTCCAAACATTTTTTATGAGCAAAGCGTAAAAAAATTGATAGCTGTTCGTGTAAACTACATGATAGACAATGCGGCGCTGAAGATAAACTGCATATTTTCAGTTCTTCAATCTTCAGACTTTAACTATTTTGTAGTAAGAACTCCTTCCTTAGGCCATGGTATACTATAATCTCAAATTTGTGGCAAACTGGTAATTGACCATTAACTTATTTTTTATTTTACTCTAAAATTTATTCGGACACGAAGCCATTGTCGATTTACACATGCTCGACACAGTTCAACTGTTCAAGTATCCATTTCTTATCTGAAGAGATGGAAAACGAGCATGGAAAGAAGTTTTGCACTTACCAGAGCACATCGGAATACCAAGGAGTAGCCTCTGGCGAAAACTTCCCTGAACAACCCATTCCCCGTCGCCCGCGGATTCGTCTCCGCTTTGCCGGCGGACGGCGGCGGGTTCCCGGCGTCCAAGTGCGACCCTGTCCGGCCGTACTGCTGGAGCCTCGCCCTGACGCTGTCGGCCTGCCCGATGTACACCACGACGACGCCACCACCGGATCCATTCCGCCGCCGAGCCCTGATACCTTCATCGGAGGCCCTCTCGACGCCCAGCTCGTAGAGGCCAGGGAAGTTCTCTGGCAGGTTGAGCACCCTGTACCTCTGGACCCCTTCCTTGCCGGCGGCGTGGTCCTCCCAGTCCGACGGCCCGACAAGAACCTGCATGGTTGGGGAATTCGATCGAGTAGCAAAATCAGATCCAAATCAAGATCCAAGAGATTTTTATTACCCTACCAATTCAACTGGCAACGAAATCGGAGGCGGTAGATGGCAACCGGGGAGTTCAACTCGACTCCACGGATCAGATCTCGTCAGCTCTGCGCCGGTGGCGGATGGCAAGGGGCACCTACCTTCCATGGGGAGAAGAGGGAGTCGTGCTTGGTGCGTGGGCAGTCCTCCCGCTTCAGCCTCGCGGGGACGGCGGCGGAGGCTGCGGGCATCGTGGGGTCAGCCTGTGGCTGTGGAGTGGTGCGATCTCAGCGCCACCGGAGCCGCCGCCGCTGCGGCCGCATCGCCGCCGGGAGCGGGCTCGTCGCGTTTTGAAAATCGGTTCTCTTTTGGACTGGGTTTGGGCCGTGAGCCCGCGGCTTGATCCGACCCGGGCCTGGAGCTGTTTGGTTGGGTTGGGATTTGGGAAACAGCTTTTTGCCGCGTGCGCTGCCGTTGGATTAACGATCCGATGGTCCAGATCAAGCGTGGTAGAAAAACAAGGGGGGTTTTCATTTCATCATTTGTCCGTTGGTCCAAAGCCGTTCGAGCCGTGGTGTGACAGTGCACAACTTGTGCTGTCGTGAAACCATAGTGACAGTGGTAACAATTGCAGGGGGCGCATTCTCTTCTTTTGCCCTTTTTTTTAGAACTATCTTCTTTTGCCTCAGATCGAGCGAGAAACATGTTGAGAAAATTTGGTCACAGGAATTCCCCATGTCATAGCACTTTGAAATGATAGTTTTGTCAGCTCCCTCGTCATTTTGCATGGAAGACATGCATGATGTAGCATGTTTTCTCTATAACCAGCGACGGACACTGGAATTTCCTAGGTCCGAACTGACACATATACAGCTTGTTTAGTTCGTGGCCAATCTCAATCAATAAAAAAATTAATAATTTCTGCTAGCAGAATCGGTTATTTTAATTTTTTTGAACTTTTTAATTTTTAATTTTAAAAATAAACCCTTCCAAAATTTATTTCTAAAATCTGAACCTTTTAGCCACACCAGCCCGCGTGGCATGACAAAATAATACTTACATGCCATACACAACGGACGTGACAATTTTATCTTGCCACGTCAGCCAGGGTGACTTAGCTAAATAATGTTACCACGCCATCTAGACCAGGGTGATAGTGGACTGACGTGACCAAAAGGTCTACATCTCGAAAATAAGTTTAAAAAAGAAGTTTATTTTTAAAATTAAAAAATTAAAAAGTTCAAAAAAAAAAAGTAGAATCTGGGCGAACAGCTTGTTTACAATTTACTTACACTCCGACATTATCTTTCGCTACGGTTCAACGTCAGTCGCCAGTAGTAATGTGTGTAAAATTCGATTGGTTGCTGATTCAGAGATTTTGTTTCCTTGTTTTTATAGGAAGACAAAAAATACATACAACTTGCAAGCTGTTGAGGCAACCACGGTTATGCATATCTTCGTCAAACATATACAAATGTGCAACAATATGTGCTATCTATGCTTTTAAGTTGGTGTTCCGAGGCTTTGTTCGGCACATAGACTTTCCAACTTCTCTCTCGTGTTTCGCGCGCACGCTTTTCAAACTGCTAAACGGTGTGTTTTTTTTCAAAAGTTTCTTTAAAAAATCATATCAATCTATTTTTTTAAAAAAAATTATAAATACTTAATTAATTATAAAAAAATACGTTGTTTCGTTTTGCGTGCATGAGAGGTGAGTTTTCAATCTCATCTCCCAAACACAGCCTAATTAGTTTTTTTTGTTATCTATTCCTTGATCAATATGTGTTATCTATGCCTTCCGGCTATGGTTTTGTGATTCGCAGTCGGTAAAGAGAGAAAATCCTGTTGTGCACATGGCTCGGACCTAAACATGAACGCATTGACTGCCTAGACTCGTCACCAAGCCTCACCATCAAATGGATGGCTATATTATTGTTTTACCTGAATTGATAAGCATACGTGGAAATTGTAAGGCGAGGGGATTGTTTGGTTCATTCCTATTCTTAAGCTTGCCAATTTTTTTGGCAACGGCAAGAGTTGGTCATTGCTTTTTTTTTTGCAAAAATTAGCTAGTCTTTCGCTTAGTTTGCTACAAAAGTAAGCAATTAATTGAACAGTGTCAGTTTTCTTTGCCTACAAACCAAATAAATGACTAATATTTTGGCATTGCCAAATTTTATTTTAGCTTGATTGAATTTGGCTACAAACTTAACAAACCCGAGAACTCGAACTTTCAACAAAAAGAAGATAACCCAGTTTTCCACTGCACGTACGTTGTATCAATTTTCCCCATCATTCAATTTTTCAGTATATACAAATATACAACCTAATTCTAAAGCACAATATAAAATCTACAGCTGTACAATCGCTGATATCATGCAACCGTGTCACATGAGCATTTCGTCAACCAGGCAGCAACAGCAAAGCGCCATGAAGCTGCATGATCACATAAGAAAATGTCACGAGGATAAAATTCTACACGAAATTCTTAGCCCCAAGAAAACGAATTACTGGTATCTTACAATCCTGCGATGAAGCCACATTTGGGCTGAGGATGCTCCGGCGGCGCGGGCTCGTACGCCGGCGACGGCGGCGCCATTGGCCCTAAAAATGCAACCACAAATTAAGGCGATCAGTTGAACGAATTTTTGCCAAGCACACGTCAATTAATCAACCAAATCCCCTTTTGCCAAAGCGGAATGCAAGTTAATATATGTTGCCGCTGTCAAAACGATAGGCGAAACAATATCTGAGATTTGTAAAAACTAATTTACCTGGTGCTGCGTCGTGATGCAAGCTGTTCGTCCGGTGCTGCATCTCTGAGACGCCGCCGTTTGCTTTGCAACGAAGCGACGGATCAAACGAAACGAGAGAGAACACAACAGAAAAGAACAGAGATGCTTTCTGAACGAAGAGAATCTATTTGTTCAGAGCAAGGAGGCCCAAAAAAAGGTTCATCATGCTGTTGCTGTTGCTGTTGCTGTTGCGATGAAGGCAGGAGAGAACAGCTGGTTTAAGGTTAGGAAGCCTGCACAACGACAACATAGACGCAGGCAGGCAGGGTATCCATCTTTTTTCCCGTCAATGTTAGTATTATTGTGAGCCATTGTTTGCCCGTCTCCAGCTGTATCTCTCTTTCTCTCTCTCTCTCTCTCTCTCTCTCTCTCTCTCTCTCTCTCTCTCTCTCAGGCTCAGCTTTTTCTTTCTTTCACCTGTTGGATCTAATATTGGCTTTGCGAGACAGGAGGTGGTGAAGTGGCAGTTCGCTTTGCCTTGCAACGTACAGGCAGGAGGCATACAATGCATGCACAACCCCAACAAACAATCCATACAATGCCTTTGCTGTCAGTGGTGGTGGTGGCATATGCGTTGCGGTTTTCACCGTCGATTGTGCGTCCTTGCCGGTACGGATACAGCCGGGTTAGGGCATATGTTGTACAGCAGTGTGACAGTAGTCTTGTAAAATATCTCGTACTACCATTTGCATCCAATAATTAGTCGTGATTATATTTTATCATTTTATTCCCTTATATCCTATACCCACCTCTTTTTTTTAAAAAAAAACAATTTCTAACTATAAATCTGGATTTAGTCTATATCTAAATTAAGATACAAATTTTTACTTGATTTTCGTTAGCACGCTTTTTAACTGTTAAACAGTGTGTTTCGTGCAAAAAAAAAACTTTTTATATAGTAGTTGCTTTAAAATATCAAATAAACCTATTTTAAAATTTATAATAATTAAAAATTAATTAATCATCCGTTAATGGATTTCTCATTTTGCGTGTCCCAACTTTATTTTAGATTCAAACGGGACCTAAGAGAGTATTTCATCTCTTGTTTGGACACTTGCTGCATGCACCTCATTCGAACAATCGATCGCCATCATTGTGTTGTGGTCGCCATAATCTTCTCGAACTTGTTGGTCAACCACTCCAGCTATCGTATTCACACTTAGGCTGTGTTCGTTTGGTGAGGTTGAGAACTCAATTTCTGTGTACACAAAATGAAGCGACTCATTAGCACATAATTAATTAAGTATTTGTTTTTTTTTGAAAAAATGATTAATATGATTTTTTAAAACATCTTTCGTATAAAAAAATTTTTGTTAAAAATATACCGGTTAACAATTTAAAAAACATATATGCGAAAAACAAAAAAGATGAGGTAGGAACTCTCTCAAAAAAAAAACACAGCCTTAGATTTCATGGCCCCCTAGATCCTACGCTCCCGACATTGCTAGAGGCCAAACCAATCGTTGCCAACCTCGCTAGACTATGGAAACGTGATTGATGTCCTCCATGATCCCCTGATTTGGTATCATTATTGTGTCACCAATCGCTAGATTTGGCGCCTCCAACCTAGCTTTGGGCGGATTTGAAACGATCGAGCTTGAGCTTGTTGATGACCATCTCTAGGAGTATCATCTCTGACCTTACCAGCACTGAATTAGCCCTGTTTGGAGCTATAGTGCTAGCGAGGCCCTTGTCTAGGTCTACTCTATCTGCCAGCAAGGGCCTTGGGGTCTCGAGCGAGGCTACACCATCACCTTTGTCCAGATAATATTTTTGGCCAAAACGACAGGTCAACCACAAAGCAACATCTTATGTCTCTCCCCCACCTTTAGTTTTTTGCTAAGTTATGGGCCAGTACATTTATAGGTGTTAAACATGCACATAGCAATGGTTCAATATGCATCTATTTTGTAGTCAAAGTTACGCATCTATACACTGTACTAGTAAAAAAATGAACTAGAGTGGGTTTGCAAGTTAACCCACCTGCTCTACTTATGTTCCTACCAAACGGCTCATGCTCCTTTAAATCATAAGAATTTAATGGAAATTTCATAGGATTTAGTTCAACACCTCTAAATTTCCTCCATTTCAAAGGAGACCGCACTGGTTGCCAACCTAATCGCCATGTTAGGCATATAAGATAGCTGCTCGCGTGCTCTTCCTTTTCCCTCTTTCCTAGCCAATTTGATCGCTCAAGTTTTGTCCAAAATCAATCGACTTGCAAGATTTCATTCCGTTGACTTCTCCTAGCATACACGACTTAATTAGCTGCGAAAGATGATTCTCAAACTGTTCATGTGTAGAGAACTATCGAACATTTGAACTGGTTAATTAACATGTAACTGGGCAAGTCACAGGCCATGACAAAAAGAACAGTAGCTAGATAATTCACAATTAGCAAAAGCGTTTTAACATTTACAGAGCAAGCATGCAGAGCAGCCTAAGCCGTGCATCCTCGTGTGCCAGACGCTTTATTGTTCTCCTCGAATTGAATTCCGCCATGGTGATGATGGATAGCTAGGTACACGTATCGTCGTCGTCGTCGTCTTCGTGGTCGATCTCTCTCACAACCTTCTGCTGCTCTCGAGCCTCGTGTAGCCGAGGATGCAGTTGGCGTAGGCCACGTTCTTGAGCGCCTTGCCGTGCCACCTGCCGACGGCGGCGACGCCGGTGCGCACCGCCTTGAGCAGGCAATCCGCCGTCTTGACGACGCTCCTGACGCCCATTGGCAGCGACAGGTAGGGCGCGTTGAAGAGGTGGAACTCGAGCGACGCGGCGGCGGTCGTCTGATGTTGTTGCTGGTGGCGGCGCGGCGAGGGCGACGAGGAGGAGGCGAGCATCCTGGCGACCTGGCGCGCGAAGCCGGCGCCGAGGGAGTGGCCGCAGAGGCAGACGTTCTCCGACCCGAACCTCTCGATGGTCGCCCTGAGCGCCTGGAGCGCGCCGGCGAGCCGCGCCGAGCCGCGGAGGCTGTTGCGCGCCAGCAGGCGGAGCTCGTCCTCGACGTCGCGCCGGATGGTCGGCCCGCGCAGCAGCGTGCCACGGAACGCGATCACCGCGCGCGGCGCCTCGCCATCGCCCCCGCCGACCGCCGGCGCCGGCGCCGGCTGGTGGTCCCGCTCGAAGATGGCGCCGAACACGGAGCCGTCCCTCTCGTCCACAAGCTCGTGCGCCAGCCTGTACCTGAACGGCTTCCACCACTGCTGCGCCACCGCCGCCGCGTCACGCCTCTCCTGCCTCTCCAGCTCCAGCAGGTACACCGCCTCTATCAAGCACGCCATCACCATCCTCCTGTAGTCATCGTCCCTCCACGCCGACATGTTCACCTGCGCCGCCGCCATTGCCATCGCAAGCTAAGCAAAGCTCGCTCGCACTCTCACTACTCAGTCGATGACGCCTCGATGTCGTAGGGAAGGCGGGGCAGGGGGAGGCGGGAAATATATACGCGGAGACGGCATGAGAAGGCAAGCTGGATGAAGCCGAATTCTTGTGTGGAACAACAGCTCGCTTTTTACTAATTAAATGACGGGAATAAAGCCACCGAATCGGGAGCTAAGCTAAGCTAATAGCTACCGACCGATCGGCCGATCTTTTCACGGTTCCTACGACTTGACTGGATCGACGGATCACAGCGATCCGACCGATGGATGGCAACGTGCAGCCCGTGGGTCGTAAGCTCACTCACTTCACTCTCTCTCACACACAATTTCACAATAGTCGCCTCCAGCTAGCCGTCTGGTTTGATGGATCGATCGGATGGTGTACGTCGATCGCAAGCTTTAGGGGGAGCATATATTCGGCACGGCTAAGCACTGGACCATGGCTTAGCTCGTCGCTCTCGCCGTAGTTAATTAAAAGCCCTAAATTAACATGGCTAAGGATCGAATCTGACAACCTCTTGATCGAGCTCGACCACGCGCGCTGTGTGGGTGACAGGTGGGGCACGCGTTTGCGTCTCGGGATTTGAGCCGGGACAGGTATAGTGGGGTTGCTTTTGTCAGGAGGAAGGGTGGTTGGTTCGTGCTCGGTTGATTAGTGGCGAAGGTTGGGCGCGCGGGGTTTCTTTTTCGGTTCGTTTTTAGTTTTTCTTTGGGGTTTCGGCGAGGGGAGAAGATTAGCGATTAGGAGGTGATTTGCAGCACGTTTAACACTAAACCGAGGAGGAATTTGTTCCAACTGATGACGTTTGGGGGATTAATCGCGTCGCGCTCCGCGTGTTGATTCGTTCACACGCCGGCCTGTGGGCGGTTTCTCGGTCGTAATGGTAAGTGGTGGACGCGGAGTCAAGCTGCTTCCGGGCTTAGTTTTTCTTAAGAAAAAAAAGGGGGGCTTGGTTTTCTTTGGAAAAATTACGGGGAATATATGCACACTTCGTTCACATACAAGTGCGCGGAAACGTGACATTTTTCAAAAGAAAGCGTTTGATAAATCACATAGCACCTTCAGAAAATAGTTTCAGAATTTGTTTTAGCGCGCGCTTACCCCTACTAGGATTGAATCCGAAAAAATTAGGAGCCAAACAACCTGCTACAATATTCACAGATCAATGTGCTGCCATGGCAAAAGCAATTAGCATTGTATTTTCAAGTACAAAGCATTGTCTTTGCTTGTTCCTTCTAATTATGCGACTGAGGCTGTGTTCTTTCTACGGATTAACTGTTGCTGCACGTAAAACAAAAAATATAATTAACATATGATTAATTAAATATTAATTATTAAAAATTTAAAAAATAAAAAAATATTAATTTTTAAAGTAACTAATGTTTTAACACTAAATGTTGTCATTTAGTAGTTTGAAAAGTGTGTTAATTGAATTGAGAAATTAGTCAATCTAAACCGTAGTTTAGAACTGGCCCTGAAGCTCGGTGTGCATAATAGCTTTAGTTTTGTGAGTATGTCTTAATAACTTTTAATTGTTGGATGTTCACCGACAATTTATCCTATTTTAATCTCGATAAAAATCTTTATGTACCTTTGGATGTTGGCCTCTTTCCTTATTTCCCCTACCATTTCAAAGACGTGTGTCCAGGGTTTACATTTCAATGAAATATTAAGGTGAATGAAGGATCGCAATATGCCAATGACAAATAAGGACTCATCGATTTTATTTTCCAAATAAGTTAATATACTTATTATACATAGAACATGAGAGTACACAAATCTACTTTGAACCCTACTGTAATGCAGAACTAGGCCATCTCAAGCCCGCATGTCTACAATTTCACAATATACTATATTCATCCATTTTAAAATATATGACATTGTTGATTTCTAGATATAATGTTTGACTATCGTCTTATTGAAAAAAATATGTAAGTATCTGCTATGACTTATTTTATTATTAAAGGTACTTTATGCATAACTTATATTTTTTACATATTTGTATCAAAGTTGTAAATAAAATAAATTATCAAACGTTATGTTCAAAAGTCATCATTTTGTAGACAAATGGTACTCCGTACTACTTCAGACCGGGCATAGAAAAACCACCATTTTGCGTTTCTTTACGAAGTTTTTACTACTTAGCAGAGCACAGGTTATTTTTTGTTTGTTTGGGCTCGGACTGGTCTTGAATGCTGAGAAGGGCCCGGGCCGCCCGGTCGACCCGGCTATTGTTGCTTCGGCTGAGTGTAATAACTTGCAGAACCAAGCCCATAAACAGGCCGGGTTCGGGCTGCTGAAGCTTGCAGAGCCAAGTTGGGTTGAGCCACACACAGACACACTACACGATGTTGAACTGGGCCACGTCTCACATGAGATGACATGAACTAATTAACAACACTACGTACTTTGAACATACACTGGTCGAATCAGTTGGTGGCCGGAATCCCATAATTAATCAAGGCAATTTTATTTCCTGGAGCGTGTGTTTATATTTCCAATGAGTTCCATGTTGTTTTTACATCGGAATCCTTATTACCACTGCTCCTTAAATATTATATTACTTCACATTATTAGCACCTTTTGTATCCATCAAACAGATCGGCATATTAATCCTGAAACCCACTGGGAATGAGAATCTTATTGGGCTTTGGTTCCAGCCTACGGTCGATCTGCAGCCCTTAGAGTGCTATATAAACTTAAAGTACTAATCTATAACATTTGTTTTTCCATTGCCAGCTTGTGATCACCAGACGGTACACTGGGCATTAAAAACTGAAAGCATGATCACGAATCATATAAGTGTGATTTGGACCCATGAAACTTCAATTGAATACATTATCAACCTTATGCTTATCTCTTGCTAGACTCTGTGTGTTCACTTCCTCCTTAGAGTGCCAGTGGAGTGGTCCTTTGTAGTTGGCATCAGTTTTTTTTTCTTTCCGGAAAGATGAACCAAAAGTTATTATGCCTTCGTACGCAAGTGGTAAGGAAGAACCTGCCTGAGAAAAATCTGAAATTGTTGGATTGGATGTTTGGGATATCAGATTTCCCCTAATGAGAGGGCACTGTTGTGACATTGGTGTCAAGGGCTCAAAGTTGTCTAGCTACTCTTGTCTATGAAATGCGTATTCGATCGATCAGCATGATGATGTTGATGAGATGTGCGGCTACGAAGAAAACGAGTAGAAATGCAGTAGCATTTAGGGATGGTAGAAAGTAATCTCTGGTAGTATAGGTGTGCAAGTGCAACAAGCTTGGACTAATCAGGAGCAAGTATAAGTCTAGGTAGCTTTCTAATGCTGTAAAGATAAGATTAAACTAAATTAAAGTGAAATAAAGTGAGATGAATGTAAAGTGGTAACAGTTCTTTTGATCTTCAGGTGCAACCGTCCAAGGAGAATATTTATCTTGGCGAGGAATATGTCTGGAGAATATTGAAGATGACTGATCGACCCAAACTGCAACGGCTTATCTGCAACTCGTCCAAAATGGAGACTTGACTGACTCATAAACCCTGATCCGACGAGGAGTTTTGCGTGCCTTCGAAGCAGTGTGTTTTCTTGTGCTGGAAAGATAAGTTTAATTTTTTTATGACAATGAAGATAAGATTAAATTAAAGTGATATCAATGTAAAGTATTAAAGCTGCAATGCTTCCTGTTTATCTCCAGGTGCATGCAACTATATAAAAGGAGAATCTTTTTTTTCGTCAGGAATATGTGTGGAGAATATTGGTGATGCCTGATCGAGTTTGAGATGGCTTATCCGCAGAACAATGGAGTTCAGACTCATGCAACACTCTGTTATGCCAAAAGTTTGTACGCCTCTTAGAGAAAGTAAAAATGGGTTAGATGTTGGATGGGTCAGAATTGGGCCTTCTCCGGCCCACCAATACCATCCAACTCAACTAAGTATGGGAAGTATAGAAGTAGTGCAGTTATGTATTTGAGGCCCTGTTCTAAATGATTATTGGGCCAGTATTATGCGCAGATTATTTATGTCAAGCTTTCAAAAGTATGATTTCTCAAAAATATTTTACATCAATATTGTTTAGACCACCCATTCTAAGCTGTTTACGAGGTTTACGATAGTATATAATAAGAATAATATTTAACTACTTCCTATAAACAAGTTGCTCATCTATCAGCCTTCATCCACATTTTATTAGAAAGAACGGGCCTCCATTTGGAAAGCATGAATTTCACACAATTTTTTTTCAGAACTGTACATGAATAAATTCATTTTTTATAAGAATCCGAAACGTTCCAGCGTTCTTTATGAATAAAAGGAAATTCCAGTGTTCCAAACTTGGTGAGCCGGTGAGCAATGTTGTCACTTCAGATGAACTAGTGTCTGCAGAAACTTCAATACAGGGTATGTGTTCACCAAATCAATACTAACTCAATGCATATGGTACATCCGTACATGAATGTACTATATAAGACTGCAGGTGTCATCGCAATAAATCAAAGCAAACGAATCTCTTTAATATGCCTCCAATACTTTCCTTTCTGTTCTTTAATTTGCTTCTGTCGGTGTAGGATTGATGGGCCACCCATCCACCATGCATGTGATATCTAAAAAAGATGATGAAAAGTTGTAAAGACGTACGAAAGATGGATTTTAGATCAATTGCTGCTAAATCAAGCAAGGCTGGTTAGTTATAAATTATGCAGGCATCGTACTGTTATCACCATAGTTCATGCAAAAAAAAGTCCCCTGTTCAAATTAGGCAAATATTGGAGATGTCATTTCGCCCATGTGAAGTATGCGATCAGATTACACATAGGCCACGTTCGACAACGCTACAAACGGAAGATAAAATTTTAGATATTCGTGGCACGCTTTTCAAACTGTTAAACGGTGTGTTTCGTGCGAAAATTTTCTATATGAAAATTGTTCTAAAATATCAGATAAATCTATTTTTTAAGTTTGTAATAATTAAAACTTAATTAATCACATGTTAAGGTCACCTCATTTTACGTAAAACACTTAATTTTTATTTTTATTTTTAAGAGATTCAAACACCACCGTATGGTTGGATAAAAAGGTAGACAACATTTGGATGCCCAAAATTTATAACTTACAGGAAAGCACATATGGTGTGATGGTGGAGTTAGGTGATTGATGACTCCGTTCACTAGTATTCAGTTTTAGATACCCGTGAATATTACGCATATAGTATGCTTTCAATAAAAATTTAGTAAGGTTGACCTTCATCACATTAAGCATGTGCTAAGAGATACATCTACGGGTGTGAGCATAGTGCGCATGTGCGTCTTCCTTCCATAAAAATCGTCAAAAAAATCTAACTTATCTTAAGCTAGCACTGGTCAGTGATCATATGATCCAACAGCACACAACCTTACCCCATCTCAAGTTTTCTCCTCCCCTGAGAAAACACAAACCACACCTTTTGAGTTTTTGACCAGTGACCGATCCATCATATTCCAAATTTCTCCAGCTAAGCTATAACGCATTGCCCCCAAGACACCACTGTTGGCTGCCTGACAACCGAAAATGGCCAACAACAATGTGCTACCAACAGTGGCAACAGAATAATTTGGGCATATGCATTCAGCATTCATGCAGGAACAGGGGCGTGAGGTGACACGAAAGAAAGCTCAGCTAGCAAAGCAACCAATTGCATGGCATGCTCGCCGTCTGCAGATGAGCCGCATCATGGGAGGCATGGCCAGGGCCAGGCCGGGCGTAGTGTTGTTTGCAGCTTTGAGCTGGCTGTCACTAACCATAGCTCGCGAGTGTGGCACTGTGGCTGCACGGCACCAGGACTCATAAAACCGTCCGGTTTTTAAAAACCGCTAGTGATCGGTTTATAGAGACATACCGGTTTTAGCTGGTTTTAATATGATATCGACGGAAAGTCTTTGGTTTTTATCGGTTGGTTTTTGATAAACTGGTAAGAAGTGTTTTTTATTTCCAAAAGAAAATGTAAACCTTGCATTGTAGTATGGGAGACTAGATTAATTGACACATCATGACCCATTACATCATCATCTTGTTGTAGTTTTTGGACCATGCATGGCACAAGGGAAGAAGCTGGGGTGGAGAAAATGGAGGGGATCATGTCCCATTTTGCAAGGACAGTTGGGGGATCATGCATGGATGTCTTTTTTTCAGGTCTAGACAGCAATTCTGCCTTTTTCTGTTTGGAGAAGATGAAATGAGTTGACTAATGCATCATGAAGCACCGTCACTGGAATATCTACAAACAAAAAGTTTGTCACAAGAAGTTTACAGCTGTTAAGGAATAGTAATCCTTAAGTATATTCTTACAAATGAAAAAAAATGTCAGAAATTCTTATAAAAAACATGGATCTTAATTTTGTGGATCTTATCTGTAAAGGCTTTGATTTGGTGGGTATTCTGTACATCAGCAGTTAAAATGGAAATGAGATTGCTAAGCCCCACTTGTAACGAAAATGTAGTAAAATATGGATATTTTGGAGGCTTAAAATCCTATAAGAAATTTTGGCAAGGGGCGATAGGCATATCCTTGGAAGTCTGAAAAAAAAATAATCGACTGCAACATCTAGCTCGTTTGAAGTCTGTAGTGGTTGTGGTGTTGGTCTATGCGGCCTAGTTATGGTGTAATGATAATGGTTTAATACCCCCTTGAAAGTTTAATTAGACGAGGACTTCGATCCTGCCGAATTTTCGAAAACAAAAACACCATTATTCCAAGCAAGGACCTCAGAACAAAAGATTGGGTTGCACGAACTGTACCGAAATTCTATGGAAATGTGCTTGCGCTTTGGAGGAAAAAGTTTTAATGAGTTCATGTTTTTTTCAAACAATTATGTACCATGAAGAGTAAACCACCCCAAAATTCCTTAGAAAAAAATTGTGTTGATGGGTTGTTTGGTTTGTTACCTATGTTAACGATACCAAAGAAAAAAATTGACAATGTCGATCCATCTAGTTTGTTGAAAATTTTTTACATTGCCAAAATTTTGGTAAATACATACAACTAAAGCTCCACAAAAGCTTGGTAGCAAATCAAACAACCATAATGAAATAAAATTTCTTTAATCGTTTGCATGCTGGCTTATCAGCTGCGATCGAATTTTAAATTTTAAAAGATCATTTTAGAGTTGATTTTTTTTCAGGGCTTATCAGCCTTACCTCAAATGTCCAGAGTGTAAATTTATCATTACCATGATCATGGTCATCTTTACGACGGTCTCAATCAGAACAAGCTCTAGTTAACTGTGTAGGTCTTTTGCCCGCATGACCGCGGGTTTACGGCCGGTGGTAGGAAAGGCGATGGATGATGTCGTTGAACATCGAAGAACGGGGAGACGACAAACCAGAGAAAAAGACAGTGAGCAGCGGCTGTTTTTTATATGTGCATGCGTGATTGCTTTGAGTCCTGAGACGAGTGCAGAATCATGATGTCGCCGTACTTTGGCCTCCTTGTTCGATCGATTCAAATGAGGAGGAGGAAGAATGAAAGAAAAAAAAAAAAGGTTCCCGGCATACATGGCAACCCAAAGCTACTGACGACTGCGTCGTCGCGTCGAGAAGAGAGAAAAAGAAAGGCAAATTCTGAGCCGCCCGGATGAATCCACTTCAGAGATTCTCTTCATCATTGAGGTTGCAAAGCTGGTTAATTTAGTTTTCCGACTTTTCCCCAAGAAAGATGTATCTCGTTCAAACATGCGATTTTTCTGAAACAGGACGAAAAAACAGGGTGTTTAGATAAGAACTACAGCTACTGCAACAGTGGCAACTCAGAGATGATATGGATGATGCATTTCTTCTGCCATTTTTTTCAGTCCATTTTGTTGGCTTGCGAAATTTTTCTGGCAAACCAAACTGGGCATATATGGATGCTAGCTGGGGCACACTGATCATCATTGGACTGAAAATTCTATTTGTTGGGGGTATATACCTGTACGTACATGCCATGTGCTGCAGTATTATCGTGCCATACCGGGGGTGCAAAACGAAATCAGGCCAAATTCATTCACATGGCGTCCATGCTATGCACTGCACGCTGCTACGGAAGCGTACAAAGTATGAGAATTTTGTCACTTTTGCTGCTCCATCTACGGCGGCAGTACAGTAGTAGGTACAGGTACCCCATGTCGACCCCATGCATGATCTGAATATACATACATACAGATATATTGCACATTTGCAGCATGAGTGCAATTTAATATTGCTTTCTTGACCTAAATTATTGATGGTTACATCCCTTCATTTGTGACACGCCGCTACGTAGAGAGATGGTTGTTTTGTTCTGTCACAGATGACACACGAGCTTGATCACAGTTTCGATTCAGAATTTCTTTTCGGAAATATGCATAAGAATTACATATATTTGTATGAAGACCGAAATACTTATACACGAGTAAACTTATAAGTAAGCTATCAAACAAAATACTAAAATACAAAGGGGCTATGTAAAAGGTATGGCTAGATCTTGCGACATACTACTATATGGTTTTGCAACCACGACATGGTCATCGGTTGGCACTAGGTCGGCACCCTGGCTAAATGCCATAGTGTTGCTTCCTCTATAGCTGCAGCAACCATCTTCGTCCAAGTTTTACGTTGGTTGTTAAAAACCATGCCGTTACTTTCTGTCCAAATTAACTAGGTGGCTAAGATGACAATTGTATCGTATCCTTTCCTTGGTGTTTTGTTAACCAACTTCCTACCATCGTACCACCACAGGAAAAACGATTGTGGATTGGATTGAAAGCACCAAGATTGGCCAATGGTGTTTAGGATATCCACAAAAAGAAGTGTCTATGGGTAACCAATCTGGATGTGGTCGATCGTTTCCTTTTGCTGGTCGCAGAAGACACATTTGCACTGATGAGGTGAGGCAAGCCATGCTTGCTTAGCCTGTCTGTCATCCAAGAACAGCGATGAGCAACCAATAAGAAAAATACAACGCATCAGCGTGTGGTTTTTTTAAATTGGCTTGGACGGGAAGCTTTCGTGGCCAAGAAAGGGGATTCTGTAAGCTGACTTGGGCTGTGTTTGGGAGGTGGAGGTAGAAACTCCACTTTCTCGCACGAAAAACTGTGTTGCCTATTAGCACGTGTTTAATTAAATATTAGCCAAAAAATTAAAAATGAATTAATATGATTTTTTAAAGTAACATTTCTATAGAAAATTTTTGCAAAAAATACACCGTTTAATAGTTTGAAAAACGTGCGTATGAAAAAGAGATGAGTTGGTAAAGAGGAGGAAGAACAGTCTTGGTGGAGTATTGGTCTGATGCTCCTCACTTGGCTTGGATGGAAAGCTTTCATGGCCTAGAAAGAGGACTCTATAAGCTGACTTGATGGTGCGTTGGCTTGATGCTTCCCACTTCTAAATGAGTTGCTCATCACCTAAGAGCAAGTTTAATATTAGAGTTCACTGTCAGTTATTAAACCATCTTAAAACCAACATATATAATAGATTAGCTATAAGGTTGGTTTCAATTTTTCTTCTCCTCAATCTTTCTTTTACTTATACATTTAATGTATTTGTCTTGAAACACGTGTTAAACTAGCTTTTGCATGAAAGTCAACATCATTCATTTTTTGTTACCTCTTTTCTTCACATAAGTTTATAGTAGGTTTATAGTTCACTATTATTCTTGCTCTAAGGTGATTACGTTTACCTGAACTTAGAGATCTAGATTTTCTTTTTGACCGAAAACAGTAAGAGAGGACCCACGCAGAAAATATAAAATTAAGAAATATTTACATGGTTTATGTAAAGCAAGAAAATTACATAGTGCCAACCCATGATTGAAAGAAAGGTCTATCTCAAATTCTAAGCCTTAACAGCAACTCATCGAAGTTACAGGAGAAGGATCAATATAGAGATCCAGATATTCAAGCAGGGTTTGGAAGCCTAGCGCACTTTGAATGTCCTTGATCCAGAATTCCAGATATCCAGTTTCAGAATTTGTGTATATGTTAACTTGTTTTATATCTGACTGGATACGTTAGCTGGAATATAAAATGAAATTGTACGTATTATATATATGTCTGCAATTCTCGAACTGCTCGGTCATGCAGCCATATATCTGCATATTTCAGGATGTAGATGTAGTGGTATGCAGAGAACCACCATATGGAGCCATGAACACGTTTAATTTCTGAGATAATAGTTGGTCAACATTTGTGACGTTGACTGACGGGACAAGCTGGAACCGTTATACAAAACTTTTTAAAAAAACGTACGTAACATGTGAGATGTGACCATGGTCCATGGATATGAAAGAGATACACTAGCTAGTGTTTTAATTGGAGGTACGCTCTGCAAGAATGGTGCCAAGTTGCCGGAGATCAGATAATTCTCAGAAGTTTTCCCAATCAAAGTTCAGTAGTGATCAGCTACCTCTAGCTGAATCTAACCAACACACATGCATGCATGTCAACAGGTTCGATCGATCTATCAATCAAACGGACTCGGCCTAGCTTCTCCCCTCTCTTTCAAACCCCTGATCATGGCCGAAAACCATCAGCTGCCGCTGCTGCTGCACGTACTGCATGCTTTGCTACAGCTCAACAGTCAAATACCGCCAACTCACAACACAACTTCTCTATCAGTCAGTACAGTGCTCGACCTACCCGGACGGACAAGGTCCCCCTGCGTTTCCACGACCCCATCACTGCACGATCTAGCATATGATATTAGGTAAAGAGAGAGAAGCTAGCAGTAGCAACAGCTGCTAGCTAAACCTGCATGCAGCTGTGTGCAGCAGCAGCGGCAGCGGTAGCACTGCATAGCACGAAAGAGACACGAACACATTTATCTCTTTTGGAGCAACAAAGCTTAAGCTAGACTAGCTACAGTGCCGGCCGGCCGGCCGGCCAGCCGGCGTCCATCCCAACTAGTGCGTGATAATAATTATATTAATCAAACGATATGTTAGACAGGTTCTTGTTCTTCAGAAAAGAGAAAAGGAAAGGTGGTAGTAGTCACTCGCGCGCTATAGTCATGTGTGCATGCAGGGCCCTGTCTTTTTGGCCTTCCAAAAGGAGAGAATTGAAACCCGGGCGATAAATTCGTGGCAAAATCCAAAAGAAGGACGTGTATCTAGGACCTTTCTCTACTATCCAAAAGGGAGATCTCACAAAGAATGTACTACTCCAGTAGTTGTATATGGTTGCAGTGGTGGTGGTGGCCGGCCGGCCTTGACGACGATGATGGCCACCGCGTGCACGCCGTGCTCTCGGTGCGAGCTCCAGCTTTTGCTAGCTAGCTCCTTTTGTTTTTCAGCCGTGCTAGTTGCTAGCTGCTGCATCACACTGCTGCTGCTGCCTTTGCTTGCTTCGATCTGATCTCCATATTCTTTTAGCCTTTCTCTCATGTGTCGCGCATGTGTACAGCCTACTGATGGGCTCGCCAGTGTACGTACTACTAGTACGTACTGCGTGCTGCTGCTGCTGAGTAGAGGGATGAGCAGAGGGGAAGAGAGTATAATTCCTTCTTCACAACGGGAGGCCAAATGGGCAACGCGATGGGAGCAATGGCATGCAGCAAGCTAGGGAATATTTATTTTTTCCTCTCAACTCATATCAGCATGCAGCTGATGCCTGACAAAGCCTCCAAGGTAGGTTGCTGTCGTCCTGGCCTGAACGGTCATTTCAGGCGCGCACTAGCTGGTCTTTGATGTATCCCAGGATTGTTGGGGCGACGGGGAATCGCTTTTGTCCAGAAATTGGAACGGCCAAAATGTGATGTGTTAAGAGGACATGATTAGTGAGATTAAAGGCCCTGTTTTGAATGGAGGTTCTTACAGGAATTTTGGAGAGTTTGGAACAGAGAGAAGACTTAATTTCTGAGAAAATTTATGTTACCACCTCTGTCTCATGATATAATAGATCAATATGACCAGTATATATTATATATTACCAGTACGAAATATTAGATTAACTTGCCTACCAACTTAAATTAATTGTAGTATAAAATTAAAAAGGCAAAAAATATCTTTCTAGGTTTTTGCTTGGAGACAATTACATAAATCCACAACGTATATATAGCACGATGCTAGACGTATTCCTTGCTCGATTCCATTCTCCATTCCTGTTGTTGTCATTCACCACAGGCCATTGCGAGATGCCACACACACCGTAAATCCACGCCACGCTATTGCGCCAGCCTGTTTGGAAATCGATTCGAATCACCTTCTTTTCTCTTCTCACCTTTCGACCTACCCAAAACCCTAGCTAGCTACTCTACCTGGAGGAGGCAGCAACCATGATGCCCAGCTCCCCGCTCTCCGCCACGCTCACGCAAACCTGTACACGGAAATTCCTAATGTGTCTTTGTGTATGCTGGCAATATATATTGCTAGTATATTGTACCGTAGAAGTCCTTTGGTTTCTCTAATTAATTCCTCCTAAATTTCATGTGTTCTACACACAGTTTTCTAACACCACATGCGATTTGGTCAGCCAACCCCGCTCGCATCCTCTCATCTTAAGGGTTTATTCGATTGAAGGGATGTGGGATTAATCTCCCTAATCCCATGTAGAATTAAATCATCCGATACCCTCCAATCGTCATGTGAAATGGATTAATCGAACAATGTGTAAATAGGGTATATTGGGAATAAGTCTTGTTCATATGTATCATTATTTGATCATCAGGATTTTAGTTGCATTGCAAGATTTGCCACTCATATCCCAAATGTCGAAGCACATGACTACATGAGCAATAAATCCTGAATTTTCCCTTTCTAAAACAACCTTAATTTCATACATGAAACACGTTTCTTCAGTAGAAACAATTAATTCGACCATTCTAGATAAAAGTGGGTAAATGTTTTAGGAGTTGATGCCTTATGTTAAAAAATTAGAAACATAACTTTTTTACGATTGTGCACGATATCAGGTCTGGTGTATAGAGGCACGAAGCATATGTTCACGTACTCCATTCTAGTTGGAGTACAAGAGCAGGGTTCACGTTTCCGATGAAAACAGGTCAAAACCCATGAAATTATGAGGTTTCGACGCAAGACAAAGTATATTTAGATTGAAATTTTGAATGTTCTTTTAGAAATTCAAATCTCAAACGACAAATTTGAGAAATTTTTTTGTCAATTTGAAAAAAAACATTGCACTGCCGAGGCTGGGATCCAGCGATCCATCGAAAACATAAACCATGTACTAGAGTAAATGTTACAACATTTCTAAATAATCTATTAGGATTTTGATTTGTACTTTCGGTAGGACTATCACATTGAGTAAAAGACCAAAAGGAAAAGACATAAGTCAAACCTAACCAAAGCAAGCGGTAAGAGTGCATCCAAAAAAGGCAGAAAAAATTAGTATACAAGATAATATTGGATGCTTAAAATATTTTTTACACTAGATTCTTACATTTGGCAAAATATCCGTCAGAGTTGTGAGAGAGCCATAACCATTAAATTTTTTATAGACTACGTGTTTAATGGATTTGTTGTCTCTATTACTTTAGTCCCACACAGGACTATTTGCCTAGGTCTAGATCAGGTAGTGGTGGGCCAGAAAAATTTCACAGTACTATTTTGTTATGAAAATTTTATTTTTCATCTTAAGAGTAACATAACAATTTAATTTGTTCGTCGACAGGTCAGGTAGCCGCCAAGGTTATCGAGCGGTGGCTCCACCACTGAGATAATGTATGCTCGCATAGTAACTCGCGGTATTTGAATCGATCGGACACTATTGTGTCTCTCTGTTTCACTAATTAAAGGCGATAAGTTGAATTTTTAAAATAATGGTGATAAATTGAAACGAGTTTAGGAAAAAAGAGAGGTGGGGAAATAATAAACAGTGCTCCTACTTGCAGGGTGACAGTAGCTAGCTGTCCACCTCCTCCATCCACCCCCTACACTGTCGCGAGCGTAGCGCGCGCTCTCTCTCTCTCTCTGAGTTCGTTAGCAAAGCCAACCAAAAAAAACCTAAAAGCAAGGCAAGCCTCGGCAGTGAGATCGAGATGGAGAAAGCAAGCAAAGCAAAGGCAGAGGCAGCAAAAGGCGCCCACACCCACTGCCGCTGCCTGCTGCTGCTGCCCCCGGTAAATTTAAAGAACCCCTCCAATCAGAGAGAGGCATCATCGATCCCCCCCTCTTCCTCCTCCACTACTCCCCCCCTCTCCTTCTCTCATCGATCCGGCCAAAAGCTACTCAAATGTTATCGATCTCACCAAAAGAGAAGCAAAGAGAAAGAGAGCATCAAAAGCACAAACACCAATCCACTCACCACCTCGCAATTTACATGGCTACTAGGTTGCGTAGCTGCTAGCTAGTAGTAGTAGTAGCTCTCAGCTCGCCATTAAAATCCCTTGTTACTGCGCGTTGTTTGGTTGTAGTGCGCCATATGTTGCCGCCTCCTCCTCGTCGCCGTAGCTTAGATGGATACGCTGTTTAGGTTGGTTAGCCTCCAAGCCGCCTCCGAGCAGCAGCAGCAGCACCAGCAGTCGGCGTCCTACAACTCGAGGAGCACGACGTCGAGCGGCTCCAGGTCGTCGTCTCACCAGACGAACGCGTCCTACAGCTACTACCACCACAGCAGCAACAGCGGCGGCGGCGGCGGCGGAGGCGGAGGCGGGCAGTACTACTACGGCGGCCAGCAGCCGCCGCCGTCGCAGTACTACTACCTGGATCCGTACCAAGAAGAATGCGGCAACGCCCCACACCACCAGCTTTACATGGATGAAGACTTCTCCTCCTCCTCGTCGTCGAGGCACTTCCACCACTCGCACGGCGCGCCGGTGCAGCAGCCGCCGGCGTCGTCCACGCCCACGGGGACGGCGCCGACGCCTCCGCTGTCGACTTCGTCCACCGCGGCGGGCGCCGGGCACGGCCTGTTCGAGGCGGCGGACCTGTCGTTCCCGCCGGACCTCAACCTCGACTTCTCGTCCCCAGCGTCGTCGTCCGGCGGCGGGACAGCTTCGTCTGGCGCGGTTGGGGGTGGCGGTGGCGGGAGGTGGGCCAGCCAGCTGCTGCTGGAGTGCGCGCGCTCGGTGGCCGCGCGCGACAGCCAGCGCGTGCAGCAGCTCATGTGGATGCTCAACGAGCTCGCGTCGCCGTACGGCGACGTGGAGCAGAAGCTGGCCTCCTACTTCCTGCAGGGGCTGTTCGCTCGGCTCACGGCGTCCGGGCCGCGCACGCTGCGCACGCTCGCCGCGGCGTCCGACCGGAACACGTCGTTCGATTCGACGCGGCGCACGGCGCTGCGGTTCCAGGAGCTCAGCCCCTGGTCCTCGTTTGGGCACGTCGCCGCCAATGGCGCCATCCTCGAGTCCTTCCTGGAGGTCGCCGCCGCGGCGTCGTCGGAGGCACAGCGGTTCCACATCCTCGACCTGAGCAACACGTTCTGCACGCAGTGGCCGACGCTGCTGGAGGCGCTGGCCACGCGGTCTGCCGACGAGACGCCGCACCTGTCGATCACCACCGTGGTGTCTGCCGCACCGTCCGCGCCCACGGCGGCGGTGCAGCGCGTCATGCGGGAGATCGGGCAGCGCATGGAGAAGTTCGCGCGACTCATGGGCGTGCCCTTCCGCTTCCGCGCCGTGCACCACTCCGGGGACCTCGCGGAGCTCGACCTCGACGCGCTTGACCTCCGCGAGGGCGGTGCCACCACCGCGCTCGCCGTCAACTGCGTCAACTCGCTGCGCGGCGTGGTTCCCGGCAGAGCCCGCCGGCGCGACGGGTTTGCGGCGTCACTCCGCCGGCTGGACCCGCGGGTCGTCACCGTTGTCGAGGAGGAGGCGGACCTGGTGGCGTCTGATCCCGACTCATCGTCGACGGAGGAAGGCGGCGACACGGAGGCGGCGTTCCTCAAGGTGTTCGGCGAGGGCTTGCGCTTCTTCTCAGCCTACATGGATTCGCTCGAGGAGAGCTTTCCCAAGACAAGCAACGAGAGGCTGGCATTGGAGAGGGGAGCAGGGCGCGCCATCGTCGACTTGGTCTCGTGCCCGGCGTCGGAGTCGATGGAGCGGCGGGAGACGGCGGCGTCGTGGGCGCGACGCATGAGGTCGGCCGGGTTCTCTCCGGTGGCATTCAGCGAGGACGTCGCCGACGACGTGCGGTCGCTGCTGCGCCGGTACAGGGAAGGCTGGTCGATGCGCGAGGCCGGCACGGACGACTCGGCGGCCGGAGCCGGCGTGTTCCTCGCGTGGAAGGAGCAGTCTCTGGTGTGGGCAAGCGCGTGGCGGCCATGATCGGATCGCCGTGATCGATGGATCAAAGCTCACCGGCGCAAATGCAAAGCTCGATGAGTGGAACAACATGGAAGGAAGGGCTCCATAGCTCGCACGCATGCATCCACCATGCATGGGTAAGCTAGCAAGCTCTCTCGTGTGTGTCTCGATCGATCGACATTAATGGCGGCTCATACACAGGCATGTAGGGTTTTGAAACAGCGTAGGAAGCTACAGAAATGGATCACGTACGTACGTACACATTGGTTGCAGCGATCGAGGTTGGTGATCGAGGAGGGAGATGATAGATTTTAGTTCGTAGATTTGCATCGATTTTTATTCATCGATCGCCAACAAGTTCGTGGCGAGAAGATGATTTTGATTTGCTTGCTTCCATCTTCTTGTTTATTTCCCCCCCATTTCGTTTGTGTTTCTTCTTAATTTGTAAGGGTTAACAACTTTCTTCACTCTGGAGAAATTTACGTGCATGGTTTTTGTCATGCGTACCTGCATCGATCTGATCATACCTATATATTCATCTAGCTAGTAGCTAGCATCTTGCAAATATTCGTGCTTTCTTGCATGGTTGTTGAGATGTTACTTCTTGTCATCTTGATGGGAGAAAGTTTAGGGCAGACATTTGCACGGCCTAGTACTTCTAGCTACTCATCAAGCATGAAAGCACTAATTAAAGTTTGCTACTTTGCTAGTGATAGACCATAGATACTCTTTCTGTGCATGCATTGTGGTTAAATTAATTAATTAATCATCCCTTTTTCATCATTCTATCACATTTGCAGTATCACTGCAAACCACACCACTAGGCAGCACTAGGGCTTAATATATATATGGCACATTAATATAAGTATATAGTTTGGTCATAGAAGATTATTCATTCATGGCATGGCATGTGTATTTATTTAATTAAGTTGTAAAATGACTTCCCCCAGCCCGTTCAAATTATTATCGTTGGGTCCTTATTTATAGGATATGTGATATATATATATATATATATATATATATATATATATATATATATATATATATATATATATATATATATAGATAGATAGATAGATAGATAGATAGATAGATAGATAGATAGATAGATAGATAGATAGATCAAGTTGGTACTAAAATACTATCTACTAGTAGAATTCAAGTTCTAGCCGAATATATATTAAATAACCCCTGATTCTAAGAGTTGATATATACATCTGACTTTTATATATATATATACACATATATGCCAAATTAAGTAGTTGGAGCAAATTGACCTGCCGGCCTGTGGTTAAGCTTGACAAATGGCTGGTCTTATGTTGATTTGGTTATCCTAAAGCTAGGGACCATTTATTTTCTCCATATATATATATAATATCTACTGATAAGATCTGTCAATATATAGTTACGTAGTTGGTCCAAGAAACCAGATCAAGTTTTGTTGACTATTGCAGGCTCGACGACCTTTGCTATCTTTTGAAGGAATGACCGGCCTGTCGTTGACAGAGTAGTTTCTCTCCCCATTAATTACTACGTAACCAGCTAATTAAATACTTAGAGCTTGATGCTGTACAGTATAGGACAACAAGAGTTGTTAAGAGAAACTAATCAGTGGCGCACTATGAAAACATATACTTTATATAAATGATAGGTCGACGAATAGCACAAAAAGAGAAGGATGAGGAATGCCGGTTCTCTCAGAGGATTAGGTGATGGGGTGATATCATGAGCTCAGAACCATTTCTAGAAAAATCATAAGCTTGCATACTTTCTCCTTGTCCTTTTCATGCAGAAGCTGCAGCCGTCCCACTATAGCAGATTACAATCTTATTTTGACAGCGTGTTCATCCTGCTGCACTTTACTTTACTTTGTCCTCAGCTTTTGTATATATATTTATTATTACTTTGTATCACTAATGTCTGACTTACCGGTTAGAGCACGCACTTGCTGTAAAAACAAAAGGAAATGGAGTAGTTCATAATCATCGTGGAAAATAAAACAAAATCTTACTCCATCCATCCTTAAAAAAAATCGATCTACATAAGAATGTGATACGACCTAAAATAACGAATTTAAATATGAGGTTTTCAGATTCATTGTTTTAGGTAATGTCATATTTTTATCTAGATTGATTTTTTTTAAGACGAAGAAAGTAGGTAAATTAAATGCTACAGCAGGAGTATGTCGTAAACGGCACGTAGACAGGATCACAGGAGCTCACATATACCTGAAGAAAATGCTAGAAAGTGTAGCTCTGACCGAATCCTGATCTAATTCCTTCCGCTGGACACATCACACACACATCGGTGAGATTTCATGTGCAGCATTTCTCCCATTTTACTGGCTGTGGTTGGTATGGTATGCACACTAGCCGTCACACGTACGCGCTGTCAACTGTGCTGTGAGATTGTCCCATTTTTTAACCGAAACGGCCGGCGATCGAGGCATGCATGGGTGTACATGCCGCCTGCTGCCTACATGCACGTCAGCACGTAGTAGTACATACTGCTACACCGAAGAGAGGAAGGATCATATCGAAGGTGTTCGTTGATCCGATCCGATCCGATCGACCGTTTCCGCGGCGATCGCGCAAGCTGCTAGGCTACAAAACCGGCCGCGCACCGTGATGGAAACGTCGTCATGGGGACGCGCGCGGGCGCGGGGGGTCGTTATCGCGCGCGTGGTGGTGGTGGGGCGAACCGCGACGCGAACGTCCCGCATCGCGGGCGCCGGCGCCGCGGCCGGTTGGGGGGATCGGGTTACGGGGCGCGACGCGCGCGTGTATACGTGAGAGACCCCCCGTGTCGCTGGGTGGGGGCGCGGGGCGGAGGGGCGATGCG